>APFE031691957.1:107685-134478 GCA_000404065.3 Pinus taeda | reverse complement strand
GGCTATCATGCACGTCAAACGGAGATAAGACGACCAATTCGCGACCCCGGGAAGTTGATGTACCAACTTACCAAAAACGGGGCCCACAATTTGGCGTTTCATCTTCCAGGGTTAGGTTTTGGAATGTGAAGGGTTTTTCCATTGTTTCTCAACAATAAATAGGCCTTCGAGCCTCATTTGTAACACAGTTCAGAGGCATGAAGCCACACATCTCTTCTCAGAGATAAGCTACCATCGCCCTAGCTGGTTTATTTCTATTTCCGATTGTAAGCATATTTCAGTATTTTCCATTAATGAAATGAAGTATTATTTCCACTGCATCTTTATGTATATGGTTATCTTTGTATTTTTTTGCATTCCTGTTTAAATCCCGATCAATTTCGTCACTAAAATCTATGTTGGTTTAATGACACTATTATGTAGTCATTAATGGAGGAAATGGGTCTCCTGAGTAGAGGATGAATATGCAGACTTTCCATTGTGAATTGTTTTGAAAAGGTTAGCATGCAAGAGAAGTTGGGGAAGAAAACAAATCTTGACAGGGAGATGAGAGGGGAATTAGTTGATCATTGGAAAATTGATAGATGGATGCTTATGTCTTAAGAGAAAGTGTCTAAGAACAGGTGGGAGAACACAAAGTGAGTTTGGAAGCTCATGTAACCACCTTAAAGACTTGGATCGCGTGGGAACTTGTGTTCTACACTTGAGGGGCAAATTCCCTGAGTTTACTGAGGCCTATATTTCACCTATATGTTGTTTTTATGAGGCCTATATATGTTCCTATGTGTTTTGTGCTAGAGAGAGTTTAGTGGAGTGGTGAAATTTAGGTGATTGCTGAGTTGGTAAACCCATGAGGGCTTACTCACTAATAAGCCACCTGAGAATTGGCTTACCTCGGGGCTAATAAACAACGAGGAACTTATAGGGTTGAGAAACTATTAGCTAAGTTGAGGCACTCAGGTACTAGTTCGGGCAAAAAACTCCAAGTGTAGCCTTGGGGCTGATAGCACTAGGTTTAGGACCCCTTGATAAACTACCTAGATGAGTGTGCTCTTCACTCCTACCATATCTGATTCAATTGATAGACCTCCCATTTTTCATATGTAATCCATTTCTAGAACTGAATTTAGACTCATTGTGCCTTACTTGAAACTTGACGGTTGTTATGTGATTGGTTGAGGTCCATGTGGTGTTACAATAGGGATCTATAGAGAGATCACATGAGAAATTCACCCTTTCCATGTGTGAGTGGTTATGAAATCCTAAGCAAAATTACCTCCTTAGACTCTAAATCTATCTCAGGTGTGGTCAATTACAAGAAAATTTGCAGTGTAGTTAGCATATGGTTGGGTGGAGAGTTGAAGTCTTATACTTAGTTGCTAGTATTTCAAATATATAAGATAAGTGATTATTTGTATATTTTATGCATCTAAGTATTGAATGTTATTATGGTATAACATTGGCTATGTATTGGCTCTGTCACTATGTAATTTGCATCCCATGCATGCATTTGCAATGGTTTGTATTGCATGATTGTGCATGATACTAGGGACTGGAAGATCTCTAAGCATACTAATATATTCTTGAATTGAAAGGTTATTTCATAGCCTGTGATTTATGCTAAGAATGTAATTTAATTGATATGTAGCTTAAAATCCCATGGTCATCTTATATGGACATGCATATAATTTCTAGAGGATTTTCATGCTTGGGTATTATAGAGTTCTAGTTATTTCAATGGTTTTATTTTTCTTGTTTAAGTTAACTTGGATTCATGATGAGTAATTGTTGCTCATCAATTAGAGCAACATTGGAAGCATGCATTTAGATATGGTTGTGCTAAGGGGCACAGGAAGCGTAAATAGGACCTGCATGAGGAGACCTAGTGTTGTTGTAGGTCCATCCATAGAGCATAGTAGCCTTGGATTTGCCTTAAGAAAGATGCCTTGGTAGAAGGCATACTTGTTCTTTCATGAATGTGTGTTGTTCATGGTTAGCACTCATGAACTTGTTGAATGGATGAATGAGTGTGGTTGGTGTGATTAGGTATGGTTGAATTGGATCAGACTATTAGAGAAACCTAGTCAAATCCTTGGAAGGGATGTAGAAGAACCTAGAAAACCATTCTAATGGTTAAGGTAGATAGCTTGTAGTGAATCTGGATTGCATTGGATGTGCATAGAATACATATAGTTATGTCACTATTACATAACGAGATAGTTCAAGCTCAGACTTAAGTGAGTTCGGAGTGGGGCCCAGTTGAGTATTCCTAATGTTATAAAGTGCATAAGGACCCTCAAGTTATTTAATTATTAATTAGCACATAAAATTGGAGAACTCGTGGTTTTGGGTGCCCAAGTGAGTGGCAGTTAGTTTGATGAACGAATGTGGGTCAAGGGCCAAACTAGCCTAGAGACCAATCAAAGGCTGGATGTTTAGAGGTCCAAAGTGCATAGGAGTGTAGAGTTAGTTTGAGGCCTGAATGTGGGCCTAGGTCCATACTAGTTTTATGGTCCGAGAGTTCAAGAAGTTTGGTGTGCAACTTTCGTAAATGCATCCAAACACTGCACAACCAAATACATAGTAATGAAATCATTTGAAGACCAAGATTTAATCTATTAAGCTTGAGTATGGAAGAAATTTTGTAGCCCCATTTCCACAATGAGATAATGGAGGTCGGGTTAGAGAAAAGTAACATCTTCCATAGAGCTGTTTGAGGCTAGATTGGTGGGAGGGAGTGTTACAAAGTGGTAGTAGAGCTAAAGGTTCAACAATGGACCTCTCAAGACAAAGGTGGGATCTCTAATGCAATACAATAAGGTGTTAAGATATCTTACAAATTCATGCTAAGAGCGTAGCTCAACATTGGGCTAGAAGGGGCACAGAAAGATGGGTATGGAACTCTGTTATAAAGTGTAAACGTTGCTTTGATTAATATTTTTTTGTTGTTTGTATTAAGTGATTGTGGGTTGGGTGTGGTATATGATTACTATTTTTCTAACTAATGATCTCACTTGAGCCATGGTCTTTTATATGGATATACACCAGTCGACTAACTGCAGTTGAATCAAGGTGTTTATATTTTGATTTTCTAACAGTGGTGTGTGTGTGAGAGAGACAACACATAAGAAGACACTAAGGAACAAGGGATCAGAAACATAACTATTATCACCTAAAAAGTGATCACCTAGCCATTTTCCACTAGGATGATTGAAATACACCACGCAATATGGGTTCACACATTAAAACTTACTTTCAACTTAGGAAATAATTTAGAGAACCACTTTTTATAAATTATTTCTGCTTATCCACTTGAAAATAACCTAGAAATCTATTTAATTGATTTCAAATTATTTTCGTATTTAGCCATTTTGTGAAAATAATTAAAAATATATTCACCCATCCATAGGAATAATTAAATTTATTTATTTATTTATTATTCCTTAATCATTACACTTTTCTCTTACAAAGTAATTGTTAAATCATTATTTAGTAAGTATTTCTAACTTATTTTGACTTTTTCTAGAACTAATTAATGAATTGTTTTCTTTTCTTAATTGTTTCAACCAAATGTCTTAATAAACTCAATTAATCATTATTTTTTGAGTTAGTTAAGTAAACAACGATTATTGACCATTTCCTTAATATTTTCCTCTCCTAAATATAATAAAATATGCATAATGGTTAGATCTTAATTTGATATAATAATATTTTATTAGTTGACCAGATTTAGATCTATCCTAGCATTGTATTATAAATAGAGATTTTTTTCCTCACCTTACACAGAGGATCATTATCATCGTCATTACTCTTATCACATAATTCTTGAGCTCTCCACATTGAGTTCTACCCTTCTTCTTCTTTGCCCATTTGCAACGGGAGGAGAGAGAAAGAAACTATCTAAAGCATAAGGACACAAAAGAAGAGAGAGAAAGAAACTATCTAAAGCATAAGGACACAAAAGAACCCTCCCACAAAAGAGGACATCAAAGGCCCAACTCATTTATGTACTGCTCCACAAGTGAGATTAATTAAAAAATTAAAATTCTTTCCATTGGGTTCTCTCTTATGAATTTTGACATGTATTTTTAGTTTTTTTTATCTCTTTCGTCTGTTTTATCTAATAATTTTTTGTAGATCTGAAGGTTATTGCTGAAAACTATAGGGTTTTGCAACTTTTTTAATTTTTATTTCTTGTTGTTAGGTGGATTTTTCACCGACTGTAAAGAGTAAGATTTTGGTACACTAATCCAAAAAATTAATCCTAACAAATAGAAACTACGTTGTGTCTTTTTCGTCAACAACTGGCAACTCCACTTTGTTAAATATTAAGATCCTTGGTGAATACATTTCTATTTTTGTGTCTTCTCTCTTTCATTTACTATTTTTATCTTTTAGTGGTGTTTTTTGACAAAAAACTTTCATTTTTCGTGTTTTCGTCTGTGTTTCATAGGTTAAAGGTTCTAGTTGCACATGAGATGGTAGGATCTGATCAAACCATCGAAGTGAGAGCACAACAGAGCCAAGGAACTTTTTCCAGAAAATATGCGGTAGCCCAACACAGGAAAAGAGCCATAACCAACACTCTGACATAGGAAAAGGTCAATTTTCTGCACTGCCATTTTTTTTAGAGTTTCTTTTTGTTTTTTGTTGGATTTCCGTTATGGTTATCTGTTAGGGGGGTTTTTCCTCATCCTTCCAAAACACTTTGGGCCTCGATCTCTTCAGTTTATCCACTTTTTAGAGCAAGGAAAAAATATCTTTAGGGTTTGAAGTACACCTCCACCAACCTAAAAGGGGTTTTCTTGATTTGGTAGTATACTATTTAGAGTTTTATACCATTGATTTTCCAACAGCTTAAGCCTTTTGTTTCAGCCTATGTTTTAGGATTTGACCTTACAATTGAGCCCCATTTAGGTGTTTTTTCTATCATCATTCAAAGTATTTTCTAGGTCCATTTTCATTAGTTGGTTTATTTGTTTCCATTTCAGCATAGATTTCAGTCTTTCTTTGCTGATATTTTTTGCATAACGTAGGCATCTTTACCATAGATCCCTACCCCTTTTGGTCCTTAATCTCTTTATCTCCATTTTATTGCATTTTTTTGTCTTTTTTGTGTTTTCTTAGCCTCCTTGGGTGGAAAGTGGAGTGTGTTTGGATTTGTTTAGTTTATGTTCATTTCAATTAAGTTTTGAATTTTGCAATTTACTTTTTAGCAACACATTTTACATTTAATGCAAGCTAGTGACATCTCACATATTTTCACACACACTTCACACCTTAAGTGAACATGAGCATGTTTAGCACATCCAAGCCATGACCATTAAAAATAACCACTTAATCTAACCAACAATAATTTAAACCCACATGGGCACCAAGAAAAACATTATAATAGTTAGAATAGGGTTGGTGGGGTAGGCATCCTAATAATTCTCACCAATTATTTTGCATTGATACATAGCACTTGTCCTCTTAGGGTGCTTGAAATCCTATATAATCAAATGGGTCAAAGTCGGTGTTAATCAGAAACTCGTTGGAGGGAGTAAAGCTTAGGCCAATGATATTGATGGTTCCCCTTGAAGCTCCCACTTCTTGGTCAGAAATTTGGATATGTGGCTAACCCCTAGAAATTAATATTCTCTCCCCCATTGGATGGAGGTAACAATATTTTCCTTTATTATGATTAAAACAACCTATAGGTAGTGGTTATGGGAAGCAACCATACCTTTACCTTACCTTTCACTCAACATTATGCTTGTGGACATCAAATGCTGCAAGTGAGAAATTATTTGGAACGTTATGGAAACATAGAAATAGGATTTGTTTGAGGTCTAGTTAACCTTTAGGCTAGGAGTCATTTTAATTTTTTATAGGACGGGTTTTCTTGAATTAAAATAGAAATACATTGCAGTTATCTTACACTTTTCACCCTTGCACATAGTGTTTTCTTTCTCTTTGTTGTTCTTTTTATTCATCATTTTCCTCTAGCCTTTAGTGTTCCCTTTGTCTTGACATCATTACGTCCCCTAGGTGTTTATTGATCCAGGGGATCAAAAATACGCTTAAAAATAAAAGTGCACAAAATATCTCAAACCCAGTTCTAAATCATAGATATCATTGTTTTGATTCCAACGATGCTTGAATCTCCTCAATCCGGCACTATATGGGAAATTTATCACGTTTTGAAGTTTTTGGCAAACAACTAAAAAATCAATTTGTAGGGTTGACAGGGAAACTAATCTAACAACCCTATTGAAAATTTCATGTAATAAAAGTTAATAAAGGAA
The DNA here is from genome assembly GCA_000404065.3 of Pinus taeda. Taxonomy (NCBI): domain Eukaryota; kingdom Viridiplantae; phylum Streptophyta; class Pinopsida; order Pinales; family Pinaceae; genus Pinus; species Pinus taeda. The sequence continues at coordinate 128,191 of APFE031691957.1, read as the reverse complement.
AAATAATACCATGGTTAAGGGACACTTATTCCAACCTGAATGTTGGGCAAAGATATCCTAGTGGGCATCACTAGATGTGTGTTTTGGCTAAGGAAAATTGGCAAAGGCATTAAAAGGCATTTTTGGCACATTTATTTATGAAAATAAAGTAAAATAGGATAAAAGGATGGTAAAAGGTCAAAGGTTGCATGTGAGGAGGAAATTAAAGGAAAATAATGGAAAATGAAGAAAATAGAGGCCTCATTAATAAAAAGGCTTATGAGGATTAGTGGGCAAGCTTTTGCTAACCTTTTGTCAGTTCAAGTTTAAAGCTCTCTCATTATTTTCTCTCTCTCTCTCACTCTTGCTCACTTAGAGTTTTCTTGGAGCACTCTAGCTTTGGATCAAGGAAGGAAAAGAAAGCAAAGGGAAAGGAAGGAAAGAAAGGATCAAGGAAAGGAAAGCAGGATCAAGCAGCTTCAGCAGGAATACTTGCAGGTGTGATTCCCTAGAGGGTTTGGACATGCATGGCTTTGCATGTTGGTGTATGGTTCTCTTGTTGTCAGTGGCATGGTTTTTTTGGGTTGTGATAGTGGTTTTCAACCTAGCCTTGCATTTTTCTGAATTCCATGGTATGTTGGGATGTTTATCTCGGCTTTGAGCTTTGGTTTTCCAGATGGATTTCAGAATCCGGGGCAGAGGTGGTCTCAAGTTTCATTCCCAAAGGCCTAGGAATCCCTTGACTGGATTTGGCGGGATACATGATAAAGCCTGAGGGAGAAGTCTCGGTTTAGGGCATAGTGATCTAGGTTTGGATTGCAGTAAACCTTGAGAAACTGGTCTTGGTTTAGGGCCTAGTGATCTGAGATTGGATTGAGGTAAAGCCTAAGAGACAAGGAGATGGAAAATTCCTCAAGGATAATGATGGATTTCGAATGACATTCCAAGTTTGGTTTGATTATGATCGGAGCATTAGTGTGGTGTGATCATGATTTGATGAGGGTGGAGGTTGTTTAACCTTTGGATTCCCTTGGTTGTTCTTATATTGGTTGTTCTATGAGATCCCACATTCATGCTTGGAATATGGCATGGGGGTGATTGGCTGGAAGAGAGATTTGGTTCAGCCATGTCTATGGTCGAGTGGCACATGGAAGTCCCAAACCTAGTCAAATTTTCCTATGATTAATAAAAGCTAGGTTCTCTTACTTTCGCATTGGTTTATATGTAGATTTAACGATTTTCATATCTCTTATATTTATATGGTTTTATCATAGCTATAAGAATGGTTAAATGAATGGTTCATGTCATGTTTATTTCATGTATTTACATGTAATTGTTAAATGGATGGATGCAAGACCAAATTGATGATATGATAGTTCAATGGAGAAGGAGGTGATCCTTTTGGTTATGTTTGATAAGTTCTTTTAGTCATTCATGTTCTATCTTGTATCATGTACTTGTAGGTTGCATTGATGCCAAGTGTTTGACATAATGTCAGTCCTGGTTGGGGATGCTCAAGCCTAGTCCCTAGGTTGAATTTTTATTTATAAGCATTGTTATAATGTATTTGAATGATTATGAAGGTTGTAACAAGTTCTTGGCAGAGGCTGGGATTCTAGGCTAGAAAAATGGCTCAAATCTCAGGGTCGTTGGCACAGGTCTGCTAAGAAAATTCCACAATCGTTGGCACACAGGCTTATGAGAGTGACTTTGGTTTGTTGGTCATTGTCATGCTTATAGCATAAGAGATAATTTGAGTTAAAAGGCTTAAAACATCAATGGAACCCAGGGGCAAGATGTCTGAGTGGTTGACATGTTTCCTGGGGGAGTTGTTGCTGATGTGGATGGGTTGTTTGATGTGTTCCATCGATTCCATTTCCTTAAGGTTACCAAGGATATTGAATCCTTATAGTGACCTCGCTCATCATATGTTTTCCCCGACTGGTTGGTTTCTTAGGCAGACCTGAGAGGAGGGGGTGTTACAGATTGGTATTAGAGCATGGTTGCACTCTCCTTAGGTAAAAGTGTTAGTCATGCATGCATGTTAGTTTCATGTGTGTATCTTATACTTGCATTCCATGTGCTTGTTACATTGCATCATGTTGATCATGACTGTAGTAAGGTTTTCATGAGGAACTTGATGTGATTTTGTGGGATGCATCGTCGGAAGTATATGACTGGTTGCATATATTTATATGTCACTTACAAATTGATTATATGTCACTTGACTACATCCTTGTAGGTCAGGCGCATTTTTGAATGTTTTGATTACATGTATTAGTCTTATAGGTTGGTTATAAGAATTGATCGCTTATGCTTGATTATATGTGTTCATACATGTGTGTACTTGATTAGGAATTGCTTATATATGTTGATAGTTGCATGTGGAAATGTGTGCAATGGATTAATGGTTGTTGTCATGCATGAGGTCACAAAATGCATTTTTTATATGGCCTTGCATTGATGATTGGACCCTAGCTAGAATGATGTTTATGTGTTGATACACTTATTTGATCTATTTCTATAAGATGTTATGATTATGTTATACATGTATCACACTGATTTGATGATCTTCCAGACAAGGTATCCTCCCCAAAATATACTAAGGTACATTGGTTTAGCTGACATAGTAAGCCTTGTAGGAAAGAGATCAGATGGCTAGCAAGGTGGAAGACTACATAGAATCTCCCTATGCATCAAATGAGAAGCGTGGCATGGGGCACTCTTCTGACTTGGTAGACACATTGAGAAGCCTGAATTAATAAATATGGAGTTGTAAAGAAGACAATGAAAAAATCATGCAAGCACAAGAGAAAAAAACAGAGGTGAATGCGATACCACTTTAGAATTTGTCAGATTTTCAATGGCAGGGACCACTTCGGATCAGCCATGAACATGAGGATAGAACTAATGGGGCATATGGCAGTAGGTATCCTAGTAGACATAGGTCAGATAGATCTGACACAATTAGATATGGTAGAATGTTTGACACTCCAAATAGGAGAGGTGATCGACATAGGTGCTATTCAAGTTCTGGTTCTCATAGGCATCATGATCATCATCGTCATCATCCTTATAGGAGGAGTGATTAGGGATACTTTCCAGATGATTTTAAGAAGGAAAATCCACCTACCTTTAATGAATAGTTGAATAAATCGCAGGATGCAGAAGCATGGTTGCTTGGTATGAAGAAATTCTTCTGATTGCATGATTATTCAGAAACATGAAAGCAAAGATAGCCACTTTGAGTCTCAAAGGTAAAGTGGATATTTGGTGGGAAGATGTGAAGAATGTAAAAGGTATACATGAGGATTATTTGACTTGGCATGCATTTGAACGGCTCTTCAAGAAGAATTACTTATCTGAGAGGTATTATGATGATAGAGCTAAGGAGTTTTATGAGTTGTGGATGGGTTCTATGAAAATGACGATTTTACTAGCAGATTTTTGGAGTTATTGAGATATGTGCCTTACCTCAAGGAGGAGAATGCCAAGGTTCAGAGATTCATCAGTGGTCTCTTAGTTGCATACAGAGACCAGATTGAGTTCAATGATCCTAGATCATTGGAGGAGGCCATCCGAAAATTGAAGCATTGTTACGAGTAGATGAAGCACAAAGTTGATCCTAAGCATGAGTTGAAAAGAAATGAGAAAGCTAAAAGAAAATTTCAAGATGCAAGTGAGAAAGAAAATTTATCTCCTTACAAGAGGTTCAATACAACTAAAAGGACGTGGAGAGCAGCAAGTTAGAGGCAGTGGTAGGGAACCATTGCAGTGTTGGATATGTAGTAAGGATCATTGTAAGAGGGATTGTCTGAAGTATCAGAGTGGCGGTAGACCTCAGATCTACAATGCTTAGAAGGTGCATACAGTTGGTGATAATGGTCATATATTTCCTCATATCTATGTAGTTGTGGACAACAGGAAGGAGAATCATCAGGCATCAATCAGTGATATGGACGATAATCTTTGTGATCAAGTTATTTCTATTTTGATTGATCCTGGATCTAACTATAGTTATATTAATCTTGACTTGGTGGATAAGTGTGATTTGGGAAAATAAGTGCATACAAAATCTTGGTTGGTATAATTGGCTACATGTATAAAGAAGATAGTTCACCATTGGGGTTATAGGTTTTAAACCTGTACAAAAAATACCTACACACGAATACTAAAAATAGAAAATAAAGAATGCGAGTGCATAACTCATAAAACATATGTACATAGAGATTTTACACGGGATCCCAAAACCGGGACTACCAGATTGATTTTTAATTATATTCCTTTCAATTTTACAATACATATATATACATGTCGAAGCATCCATTAACCCTAGATTAGAACATAATTGTAGTTCCCTTGACCATATCTACAAAATACCATGGATAGAAAACCATCGTGCCCAAAACCATGTGCAAAATCCATGCATAAAACCATAGGCAGGTCTGCCCACCTAATATAGGGTCCAAAAAAAAATTCTCGAGGCATTACCCTAGACCCTGTGCAAGGGCGCTACCACCCCCTTGCTTACCCTTGACATGTAAGGAAGCTACCCCCCCTGACACGTGGGGTAGTCATGGAAAGAATATAACTCAACCCAACATTCTCCCACTTATTGTTTTCTTTACACAAGAGATCTTAGTCATTGATCTAGCCCTGCAACTTCGTTGTTTCTCTACACCATGAGAATTTCTTAGTGCTCACAAACTTTTTCAATGCATCTGCAATATTATTCAAAGTGTCCACCTTTACCAGCAACACCTTTTTTTCCTCAACCATATCCCTCACAAAGTGATACTGAACATCAATGTGCTTTGTCTTTGAATGATAAGCAGGGTCCTTTGCCAAGAAAATTTCACTTTGGCTGTCACATTATATCCTTATAGCTCACTGTACTAACCCCATACTTGAACACAATCTCTGCAACCAAACTGCTTCCTCGCTTGCATGAGCGGTTGCCATGTATTCTTCCTCTGTAGTTGAAAGTGCCACTATAGACTATCTCTTACTCATCCAACTGATTGCGCCTCCAAATAAGTTAAACACATACCCACTTGTAGATATTCTTTGATCCAAATATCCAACCCAAATTATATCAACAAAGCCATGGATGCCAAAACTCTGTCCAATCCTAGTCTTCCTTGGTAGCACAAACCATAATCACTAGTGCCATGGAAATACCTAAAAACCCACTTCATTGTTGTCCAATTATCCTTCCCTGGTTTTGACATAAACCTGCTCAATACTCCCATTGCATGTGGAATGTCTGATCTAGTACATACCATTGCATACATCAGGCTACCGACTGCACTTTCATATGGAACATGGGACCTGTCCTCTTCCTCTTCTTGTGCCTTGGGACATTGTTCAGCAAATAATTTTACACCTACAAGAATAGGAACCTTCACTGGTTTACAATCATGCATATTAAACCTCTATAGTATTGTCTCGACATACTTCCTCTGGTTTAACCAAAGCTTCCTCTTTTCTTGATCTTGTTTAATTTCCATGCCCAAAATATAGTTTGCAGCACCAAGATCTTTCCTGTCAAATTTGGAGGACCACTGGGTCTTCAAATCCTAGATAGTTTCTTTGTCATTTACAACCAGCAACATATCATCCACATACAAGACCAGATAAATAAAATGGTCACCAATTAATTTAAAATACACATAGTGATCTGCTTTGCTTCTAGTGAAGCCAAGTTCACATATAAATGTATCAAATTTCTAATACCACATCCTCGGTCACTGTTTTAACCCATACAGAGACTTCTTTAACTTGCATACCATTTCTTTCTCACCCTTCACCGCAAATCCTTCAGTTTGCTTCATGTAGATCTCTTCTTCCAAATCCCCATGAACAAATTTTGTTTTCACATCCATATGTTCTATCTCAAGATCAACAACAGCAACAATAGATAAAAGTAATCTAAAAGAAGCTACCTTGGAAACAAGAGAAAAAATATCACCGAAATCAATTCCCAACACCTGGGAATAACCTTTTTCTACCAACCGAGCTTTGTATTTCTCCACCTTTCCTTCTGCATTCTTCTTCTTGTTAAACACCCATTTGTTGCCAATGGGTTTCCTTCCAGCCAGAAAATCCATTAGATTCCAAGCCTCATCTTTGTGCAAAGATGCCATTTCATCAACCATGGCCTCTTTCCAGAGTTTGCCATCCTCTGAATCTATTGCTTCCCTCACAGTTCTAGGATGATCATCAATAATATATAAAGCAAAATTTGAATAGAAAGCAGATGGACTATACCTTTTGGTTGTGTTATTTCTCAAACTGATCTTCTCATAGCTGGATTTTGTGGTTCTTCATCTTCTAATTCCTCTTTTGTTGTAGAGTCTGATTCTTCCGCCTTTATCTCAAACTTTATCTTCTTAGGTTCCTTTGGTAGGAATTCATGTTTAATAACATCTTTCACCTCTCTAAACACCACATCCCGGTTGTACACAACCTTCCTTGTCTCTAGGTTCCAAACCTTATAACCTTTTAAACCATCCTTATACCCAGTAAAGATGCACCTTTCAGATTTACTATCCAACTTTTTTTTTCCTCCTTTGGAACATGTACATATGCATGACATCCAAATACCCTCAAATGTGAAAGAGGAGTTTTTTTACCAGTCCATATCTCTTTGTTGGCATTATGATGTATGTGTTGTACTTGATGGCAACCCAATTGTAGTAGAACAACTCACTTGTATATGGTAACTAGATGAATCTACAGAAGAGATATCAGATGTGACAGAATGCAATGCAGGGCAGCTTCAAGGAATCAGAGTATAGCAGGAAAACAACAAAGAATTACAGATCAGTCTTCACAGAATGAAGAAAGAGAGGTATACATAGGCTCACCACTGACCAAGCCACGTATACACGTAGGTTAATAGAACAAAAGGAGCATATAACGTACACACGCGCTTTCACAGAAAGAAATGTGCGTATACCTTGGAAAACAAAGTTTTTGCCCGAAGTATTTGGTCCATGGTATTTTGATCCATGGTATTGGTCCATGGTATTTGATCCAAGGTATTGACCCTAGGTATTTGATCCAAGGTATTGGTCCTAAGTGGTTTTGGTCCATGGTATTGAGAAAGGCTTATAACTATAAAAGGAGGAGAAGATCATTCGGCCATGACACACAAGCATTGAATATCTGATGAAGTGTGAGATCTAGTATGCAGGTTATTGGGTTATGGTGCATTGCTGGATCTGAACCAAGGAGGAACCTTAGCGGTTGATGGAGGATAAGATCTAATGATGGATCGGGATCTTAAGGCATAAAATGAACTATCATTATGTGTTTTTTCTAGATCTGAATACTGATGCATATATTATTATGTAAATGATATGATATGGGCATAACTAAAGTATGGTATAGCTGTAGAATTATGAATTAATATTTACAGATGTATACGATGGTTGGATTTGAGGAAAGTGCATATACACGCAGGTTCAGCACATGAAAGTAGCATATGCCTTATAAAATATGTTTTAGTTGTTGTTGTTTGCTGTTGCAGAGTTCTGGGTTCTGGTTACTGTATTCTGGTGACAATATTCTGAATGATTAGATTGATGGGTTATCAAAGTGATTGATTGATTCGGTTGTGGTTGGTTCAAAAGGTGATTGGTTGATGCAGATATATTTGATGAATGAATTACACTTATGATGTTGTTGATGGATCCAGTTTGAAAATTCATGAAACATGGTCCTTGGAAGAAAAAGAGAAGGTTGTAGTCGTATATAAGCCGGCGCCTACGTACTAAGAAAACATACTGGCTAGTACAAGAGCTAGGGGGTTGTAACTCCCTTCTAGTAGAAGCTGGAGAATGAGAGAAGGTTGTAGCCTTCTACAGGTAGAAGTCTGTGTACTAGTATAAGACTGCACCAGTACAAAAATTGTAAATAGAATTTTCTTATTATTAAAAGAATACAAAGATTACAGCAGCAGGTGGTTTTCACCCACATTGGGTTTCCACCTTATATCTTAGTGTCCCTATGTGTGATGCTTTAATCTGTTTTTACTACACTGTCTAACGAATTCTTGATTTATTGATTAAATTTCAATATGAAAGCAATATGAAACCAATGCCAAGGTTGTCAATACATTATTGGGAAGTCTGTCACAATTAGAGTTTGTCAAATTTATGCAGCTCAAATCGGCCAAAGAAATATGGGACAAAATTGTTCTAAGCTATGAAGGAGACTCTTAGGTAAAACATGCTAAACTGCAAACTCTCAAAATTCAATATGAAACTCTCAAGATGCACAATGATGAAAGTATAGCTAGTTACTTCTTACATATAGATGAGGTTGTTAATTGCATGAAGAATCTAGGTGAAGAGATAAAGGAAGCTACCTAAGTTGAAAAAGTTTTAAGATCCGCGTCTGCTAAGTTTGAACAAAAAGTATCTGCCATAGAAGAAAAGCAGGATCTACGGACTATTACTATGACACAGCTTCACGGGATCTTAACTGCCTTTGAGATGAGAAAAGGAGGTCCATCAGATATGAGAGAAGTCGCATTTAAAGCTTTAGCAAAAGGAAAAGAAGAACTCAATGAATCAGGACATCTTTCAAAAGAAGAAGAGGAAGTAAAATTTGTCAAGAAGCTTCAACAGGGTTCTGGAAGATTCAGAGGTAAACTACCTTTCAAATGTTTTGCCTATGGTAGAGTCAATCATTATGCTGGCAAATGTCCTCATAAAGATAAATATGATAAAGGGAATGAATCTGCAAAATGGAATAAAAAAACAAAGTGTAAGTAATAAGATTTACTATACTTATGAAGATAGTGATGGTTTATCAAATAGTGATGAAGATGAAAATAGTAATGACTATAGACTTCTGATGGCTTATGAAGATGATGATATTTTGAATGCTTTAGATGAAGATGACCTTTATGAGGAAATATATAAACTCAAAATCTGTTTAGAAGAAAAGAATATGATTATAGATACCTTGACATACAAACTTGCTAAAAGAGAAAAACATAATGAAAAACTAGAATATGAAATTGTGGGTCTAAGAAAGGATCTTGAGAAAACAAAAGCTCTCAATCTTAGATTTGCTAAAGGATCAGAAACCTTAAATGAAATTATCAAAGTACAATGTTCTCCTCTAATAAAGATAGGTCTTGCATATACTGAAAAAGCATCTCAAACACAGAAGTTGTCAACCTCCACTAAAAGCTATCTTGATGTAGCAAAGAGCAGTGAACAGTTTGACAATCGTCAATAAAGGCATAAAGTAGGTCACCAAGTAAATCAGGCTCAATTTACTTCAAGGATGAAAAGAAGCCACAACAAACCTCAGGTAAATCGTACTCAATTTGCTTCAAATATGAATAGAAACTACAATCACCAGGTCAATAGATTCGATAATCGCGAGAACTTATTTAATGGTCAATGTTTCTTATGTCATAATTTTGGACACAAAGTTGCTCAATGTGTTGCTTACAAAACCATCATGACTAAAGAAGCACGAAATCAAAGGAATGTGACAAGGATCAAGAAAAGTTCTTGTGATAATTTTCTCTTCCTAAAAATGAAATAGAATGCTCAATCTGTAACAACTTTGGCCATGAAGAATCTGAATTCAGGAGTAAATTTTAGCAAATATCTCAAAAGGAGAAAACTCCATTAAATCCCAAAATATGGAGAAATAAAGAACTTCAAACAGAAAGATGCATTATAGCCTTGTACGTAGAAGGACAAGAAAATTAGTGGTACATCGACAGTGGATGCTCAAAACACATGACAGGTGACAAAGAAAAACTACACTCATATAATGCCTTAGAAAAGGAAAAGAGTGTCTCATTTGGAAATGACACTCTTGCTGTCTTAAAAGGAAAAGGCCCTTTTTTCTTGAAAGAAAAAGTTAAAGCTCGGAATGTTATGTATGTTGATGCCTTAAAGCATAACCTGTTGAGTGTGAGTTAAATGTTTGATCAACGAAATGTAGTTTATCGATCAAATGGATGTGTTGTTCATGAGCTTGATACGAAAGAAACCTTGATTAAAGGTACAAGAACTCCAAACAACCTATACATACTCAAGGGAGGACAACAACAGTGTTATCTAAGAAAAAATGATGAAAATTAGCTATGGCACAAAAGATTGGGACATCTAAGCTTTTCTCAAATAAGAAAAGTATGCAGATTCCAGATTGCTTGTGATCTTCCAGATATCAACATTCCTGAAAATACTATATGAAAATCATGTCAATTCGGTAAGAAAACTAGATCTCAATTCATCGAAAAGGGTCAACTAGTAAGCCTCTTGAACTTGTTCATACTGATTTATGTGGACCATCAAGGAAAAAGTCACCTCGTGGAAAATAATACTTTATATTGTTCATTGATGATTTTTCCAGAATGTATTGGATAGGTCTTCTAAATCATAAAGATGAAGCATTTGAAAAGTTCAAAGCCTTCAAAGCTTTGGTTGAAAATGAATCAGATTGCAAAATCAAATGCCTCAGATCTAATTGAGGGGAATTTACCTTGGATGAATTCTTTGACTTTTGTGAACAACATGGGATAAAAATACAGTTCTCCACCGCAAGGACTCCTCAAAAAAATGGAGTGGTACAAAGGATGAATAGAACTTTTCAATAAATGGTTCGTGTTATGCTAGATGAATCTGGAACTCCTGCAACCTTCTAGGGTGAAGTTGCATTCTCCGTCGTCACTATTCTCAACCAAGAAAATGTTCGGGTAAACAACACTCAAACTCCACATGAAATTTGGTATGGTGAGACTCCTACTGTAAAATACTTCAAAGTTTTTGGAAGCAAATGTTACATCAAAAGGAATGATGAAAAACTTGGTAAGTTTGAACCTAGAGCAGATGAAGGTATTCTTCTTGGCTACTCTTCCTGAAGTAAAGGATATATATGTTATAATAAAAGACTTGGGAAAATTATTGAAAGTATTGATGTTGTAGTTGATGAAGCATGCAAACATCCAAAACAAATAAAAATTGAAGATTATGACATTGAAGAAGATGAGGATCATTTTCCCACATCAAATCACACTGATTCTGAAGAAGAAACCAATGAAGCACCAGAAGAAGAGATAACGATAGAAGAAAAGAATCCATCTAGGTATGTTCAGAAAAATCATCCAGAAACTCAAATTTTAGGGGAAAAAGGGGCAAATGTGCAGACAAGAAGAACTATTGCCAAAGCCTTAAGCTATCTAACATTACTATCTTCCACTGAACCTCAAAATGTAAATGAAGCATGCAAAGATGAATGTTGGGTCAAGGCTATGAATGAAGAACTTGAGAAAATTGAAAAGAATAATACTTGGGAATTAGTTCTTAGACCTCATGATAAGAATATCATAGGAACCAAATGGATATTCAAAAACAATTTGAACGAAAATGGAGAAGTTATTAGAAACATGGCCAGACTTGTTTGCAAAGGATATGTTCAACAAGAAGGTATAGATTTTGAAGAAACTTTTGCACCTGTTGCTAGACTTGAAGCCATAAGAATGTTTCTTTCTCTTTCTAGTTTTCAGAAATTCAAAGTATACCAAATGGATGTAAAATTTCCCTTTCTTAATGGAGACTTAGAAGAAGTATATATTGAACAACCAGAAGGATTCATTCTTGGAAATGATGCAAAACTTGCATGCAAACTCAGAAAGGCTCTCTATGGTCTAAAACAGGCTCCAAGGGCGTGGTATTACCGTCTTGACAAATACCTACACCAATAGGTCTTTTCAAAGGGGTCAGCAGATAGCAATTTATATACAAAGATGGACACTGATAAATTGCTAATAGTTGTTGTGTATGTTGATGATATCATTTTTGGTAGCAAGGAAGAATCCATGAGTCAGAATTTTTCCTCAATAATGCAGCAAGAATTTGAAATATCCTTACTTGGTGAGCTTACCTATTTTCTTGGTCTACAAGTTCAACAAGATAAAGATGGTATTTTTCTCTCACAAACCAAATATCTCAAATAGATCCTGAAAAGTACGGCATGAAATATTCTTAACCAGTATGTACCGCAATGGTAACAGGATGCAGTCTTAGCTCAAATTATGAATCAACGGCATTACATCAACCAACTTACAGATCCATGATTGGCAGTCTGCTTTATCTAACAGGTACCCGACTGGACATCATGCATGCAGTGGGAATAGTTGGAATATTCCAAGCAAATCCTAAGGAAACACACCTTCAGGCAGTCAAAAGGATTTTCAAATATCTTCAAGGAACACGGAACTTTTGTTTATGGTATACTAGAGATACCAATCTTACACTTCATGCATATACAGATGCAAATTGGGCATGAAGTGTTGATGACAGAAAAAGAACTAGTGGTGGTGCATTCTATATGGGTTCCAGGTTAGTGTCTTGGTTCAGCAAGAAACAAAGTTCAATTGCATTATCTACAGCTGAAGCAGAATACATGGTTGTTGCATCTTGCTACACACAACTACTTTGGATTATGCAAACCTTGCAAGACATTCATATCACATGTACTCCACATATCTCCATTCTATGTGATAATATAAGTGCCACCAATATTTCAAATAATCCAGTCATGAACTCCAAGACCAAGCACATACCCATCAAATATCATTTTCTACGTGAACAAGTGCTTGAACAAAAGGTCAAACTGGAGTATGTTCCCTCTAAAGAATAGGTTGCTAATATATTCACTAAACCACTGCCCAGAAAGACATTTGAATATCTCAGACAAAATTTGGGAGTAGTTGCTACATCATCCTGTTGTTAAATCCTATTTTCTTCAAAGAAAGGTGGTTATACGCGAGTTTCATAAAGTGTAGTCACATACATATGCGGGTTTCTCTGGGCATAGTCACGTATCTATTGGTTTTAAGGAAAACAGTGGACCAGGAAAAAAAAAAAAAAAAAGGTATGCTATGGTTCTATCAATTATCTGCTTTGTTTGATGATGGTTTCACTCTGCTGATAACATGTGGAAATATATTGGTCCTCATAAAGTTGTTGATAACTTGATAAATATCTAATTGATGATGACGCTTTGATATCTCTTACTGACATATGTAATGATCAGATTTGACAGTGAACAGGTGGAACAGTTTCAAGGGGAGAACATGGTTGATGATAGTTTGGGAACTAATGATGGACATATATTAGTCTGGATCCTGATTGACAGATGTTGCTAATGGTGCAGATCATATGATAGTTGCTAATAACTATCATGGTCTTGTTTAAAAATTTGGTCTCTGTTTCTAAAGGTCATGAAAATACCTAATTTGTAACCCCACTATGCATGGGATGGATGATGTAATGTTTCTTGTTTTTTTTATTTATCCCCACTTGGTCGGGTGGATGAGTCAAATTTGGTATATCCCCACTTGGTTGGGAGATGGATGTATGTATGAGTCTTTGGTGATAGGAAGGTCATTTGTGATGTATGTAAAGAGTCATGTTCTTCTTTTAAAACAGCTTTTTGCAGACCTTGCTTATGCTCAAGGGGAGCATAGACTCGATCATGGGAGCTCAATCAACACACTTCAGCATATCATAGAATTCAACTTGCACTCAGGGGGAGCATGACCCTTTTCCCTTGATGTCAAAAGGGGAGAGTGACTTAGTGTGGTCGTTGTTGCCATCAAGTCCAAAGGGGGAGATTGTTGGCATTATGATGTATGTGTTGTACTTGATGGAAACACACTTGTAGCAGAACAACTCACTTGTATATGGTAACTAGATGAATCTACAGAAGAGATATCAGATGTGACAAAATGTAATGTAGGGCATCTTCAAGGAATCAGATTATAGTAGGAAAACAACAAAGAATTACAGATCAGTCTTCATAGAATGAAGAAAGAGAGGTATACGCATGTTCACCATTAACCAAGCTCTGTATACATGTAGGTTAACAGAACAAAAGGAGCGTATAATGTACACACACACTTTCACAAAAAGAAAAGCTTGTATACCTTGGAAAACTAAGTTTTGGTCCGAAGTATTTGGTCCATGGTATTTTGATCCATGGTATTTGGTCCGAGGTATTGACCCTAGGTATTTGATCCAAGGTATTGGTCCTAAGTGGTTTTGGTCCATGGTATTGAGAAAGGCCTATAACTATGAAAGGAGGAAAAGATCATTAGGCCATGCCACACAAGCATTGAATATCTGATAAAGTGTGAGATCTAGTATGCAGGTTATTGGGTTATGGTGCATTGTTGGATTTAAACCAAGGAGGAACCTTAGTGGTTGATGGAGGATAAGATCTAATGATGGATCAGGATCTTAAGGCATAAAATTAACTATCATTATGTGTTTTTTCTAGATCAGAATATTGACGCATATATTATTCTGTAAATGATATGATCTGGGTATAACTGAAGTCTGGTATAACTTCAGAATTATGAATTAATATTTGCAGATGTATACGCTGGTTTTCTTTGAGGAAAGCGCGTATACACACAGGTTTGGCAAATGAAAGTAGCATATACCTTATAAAATATGTTTTAGTTGTTGTTGTTTGTTGTTGCAGAGTTCTAGGTTCTGGTCTGGGTTTTGGTTACTGTATTCTGGTGACAGTATTTTGAATTATCAAATTGATGGGTTGTCAAAGTGATTGACTGATTCGGTTCCTGGTTGGTCAAAAGGTGATTGGTTGATGCAGATATATTTGATGATTGAATTACACTTATGATGTCGTTGATGGATCCAGTCTGAAAATTTATGAAACGTGGTCCCTGGAAGAAAAAGAGAAGTTCATAGCCTTCTGTAGGTTGGAGCCTATGTACTAAGTAAATATAACGACTATTACAAGAGCTAGGGGGTTGTAGCTCCCTTCTAGTAGAAGCTAGAGAATGAGAGAAGGTTGTAGCCTTCTACAGGTAGAAGCCTGCGTATTGGTATAAGACTGCACTAGTACAAAAATTGTGAACAGAATTTTCTTATTATCAAAAGAAGACAGAGACAACAGCAGCAGGTGGTTTTCACCCACATTGGGTTTCCACCTTATATCTTGGTGTTCATGTGTGTTGCTTATGTGTGATGCTTTAATCTGTTTTTACTGCACTGCCTAATGAATTCTTGATATACTGATTAAATTTCAATACATGATAATTTGGGTAAATCAAAAGATCTTTGCATATACATTGGTTTCATTAGGTACAGTTGTGTATATGTGCTAGTTCACTGAGTTGTAGCGTATACAAATCAATTTTGAAAATTAAATTATTAATATGATAATACTAATTCAACCCCCCTCTCAGTATTATTTCCAACACTCTTGTGGATTCTTATCTTCCAACATTTATGAAGGTGATTTGTTGACCACATAACATACAATCTCCATCTCCTCTGCCCAGAATTCTTGTCCTAAGCCAACACCACTAAGCATGCTTCTTACCATTCCCATCAACATATTGTTCATTCTTTCTACAACTTTATTTTTTTGAGGTGCGTATGGATTAGTCTTCTACCATGCTACACTGCCTTTCTTACAAAACTCTTCAATTCCTTCTTGCAAAAATCTCCATCGTTATCTGTCCTCGACACCTTTATCTCCTTCTCTGTCTGGTTTTCCAGGAGAGCCTTAAATTCTTTAAGCCTGTCAAAGACTTTAGATTTCTTCCTGAGTAAATATATCCATGTATTCCTTGAGAAGTCATCTATAAATGAATAGTACAGAAAATTTCCCAATGATGGAACTAACACAAGTCCAAACACATCACTGTGCACAAGCTTTAGTATATGTTTCACCCTCTTATCACTACAGGGGAAAATCGCCTTATTCTACTTCCCATATACAAAATTTTCACAGAAATCAAAATCTAGAGAGAAATTAGACATACCTTCTACCATGAAGTATTCAAAGGTCCTTCTCTCCAATATATCCAAGCCTTTGATTCCATAGCATGGCCTTTTCTCTAGAGACCACTAGATTTTTTGCTCCACTTTCAAGAACCACATGACCATTTCACCCATCAATAACAGTACTAGCCTGAAGCTTGTATAGAGTTCAATTCAAACTCCCCTCATCAATACCAAAGCTCCCTGAACCATCTTGCATGTATATTTCTTAAACACTGTTTTTACACCTGTATCATTCAACTTGCTTACAGAAATAAAATTTCTGGCCAATGCAGGAATATGCAGAACACTCAAAAGTGTTCTAATCTTTCCACCTTGCAACTTCAACTTGAATTTTCTGCGTCTAACGATTCTAGCCATCCTATCATCCCCTAATAAGACATCACCACCATCATATTTCTCATACTTGCAGAACCACTCCTTGTGGGGAGTGAAGTGAAAGGATACACCTGAGTCAATCAGCCATGCCTCATGATCTACATGTGTACTTGAAGAAGAAGCCAAGTATACATCCCCACCTTCATCTAAGGTTTTCGCCTCTATGGAAGGAGCATCAACAACTCCCTTTTCTTTCTTAGCAATTTTAGATTTACAGTCCCTTTTGAAGTGTCCTTCCTTTCCACATTTCCGACACACCTATACAAATTTTCCTAGATATTTATATCTCCCTTTAGATTTAGATCTCCCACTCAAGGACTTATTTTTGTTTATGTCCTGGGACCGTCCTTGTACAGACAAGGAATCACCATTTTGGCCCTCCATATTTTTTCGTTTCATCTTCTCCAACAGTAAGGATCAGACTATTTCATCAAACTGCAAGGCGGTTACATTGCTACCTATTGCAACAACCAAACTATCCCATGAATCTGGTAGAGAACACAACAAAATGATGCACTTATCTTCATCTAAAATTTTAATATCAAAAGATAATATCCGACTTACCATAGTATTAAAAGGCATCCAGATGCTCTATCACCAATTCTCCATCTTTCATCCTCAGGTTATATAGTTTTTCCCGTAGGAACAGTTTATTCACCAGAGACTTAGATTGGTACAAAGTCCCTAACTTGTCCCACAAACCCTTCACCAAAGCTTCCCCTGATAGATTCAACAATATTGAATCGGAGACATGCAATCGTATTGTGCTCTTTGCCTTTCAGTCGAAATTCACCCAGTCTTTAGTTGATATTGTTGTTGGTTTAGTACCTAGATCTAACGCGATCCACTGATCTTTATACACCAGCAATTCCTCCATCTTGAGTTTCCACAACTCAAAACTCTGACCATTAAATTTATAGATCTCGATCTTTCCACTGCTCACTATCTTCTTTCACTACAAGAATCAATCTTGTAGATATCCCACTAAACAGAATCTACCATAGGCCAAGAGAAAACCCCTCAGCAGCAAAGGCGTCCCCTTGAAGCCAAAACAACTCTGATACCAAATGTAGGTTTTAACCCTATACAAAAATTACCTGCATATGAATTCTAAAAACAGAAAAAAAAAAAAAACAATGGTGAGTGCATAAAACATAAAACAAATATACATACAGATTTTCCCCTAGATCCTAAAACTGAGACTACTAGATTGATTTTTCATTATATTCCTTTCAATGTTACAATACATATATACATGTTGAATTATCCATAAACCCCAGTCCATTAACCCTGGATTAGAACATAACCGTAGTTCCCTTGATCGAATCTACAAAATACCATGGACAGAAAACCATTATGCCCAAAAACATGTGTGAAATCCATGCACAAACCATAGGTAGGTCCACCCACCTAATATAGGGTCCAAAAAAATTTCCCAAGGAGGCAGTCGTTAGCCTATGACCCCACCCATGCATGGGGTAGTCGTGGAAAGAATATAACACAACCCAACATGGGTGAGATATTGTGCATTTGAGTTCAATGGTATGCCTACAACATCACACTTGAATGTATTTCCATTGGGATCGTATAGTATGCTTTTGGGTATGGATTGGCTATATCTTCACATGACCAAAGTGGATTTCTTCGACAAGGCCATTGAGTGTGTGGATGATAGTGGGGGAAAGAGGACTTTGCAAGGGAAGAGGAAGCCTACATCAATGAGGATGGTTACCACTATGCAGACTAAGCATAGTTGCAGAAAGGGTTGTGTGATGTTTGCAGTACACATTTCTAGTGACAAGGGTAAGGAGGTTGAGGATGTAGATGTATTGAGAAGGTACCCATTTTTGCAGCAATTGTAGGGTGTATTCCGTGAGGAAATTACAGATTTTCCACCTCATAGGGAGGTAGAATTTTCTATTGATTTGGTGCTAGGGGTGGCCTCAACATCAAAAGCACCTTACAAGATGAGCACACTTGAATTGGTTGACTTAAAGTTGCAACTGAAGGAAATTTTTGATAAGGGGTGTATTAGGTTGAGTGTATCACCTTGGGGTGCACCAGTGTTGTTCATGAAGAAGAAAGATGGTACTCTTAGATTGTGCATTGACTATAGGTAGATGAACAAAGTAACGATCAAGAACAGGTACCCTTTATCAAGGATTGATTATTTGTTTGATCAATTGAAGGGAGCATCAATGTTCTCTAAGATCAACTTGAGATCAAGATACCATTAGGTACGCATCAAGGAAGAGGATATATTCAAGACTGTGTTCTGGACCAAGTATGAGCATTATGAGTTTGTTTTTGTTCCATTCGGTTTGACTAATGCTCCAGCTACATTTATGTGTTTGATGAATAGTGTGTTGCATCCTTATTCAGAAAAGTCTGTTATTGTATTCATTGATGACATACTAGTATATTCTAAGGATGAGGAAAAACATGTCAAGAATTTAGAGGTAGTGTTGAAATTGCTAAGAGAGAATCAGTTATATGCTAAACTTAGCAAGTGCAGTTTCTTTTAGACTGAGGCACATTACTTGGGGCATGTTGTCTCCAAGGTTGGCATAATAGTGGATCAAGAGAAGATAAGGGTCATCATGGAGTGTGAAACTCCTAATAATGTGGATGAGGTGAGATCATTCATGGGATTGGCATGTTACTACAATAGATTCATCAGGAACTTCTCATGCATTTCATATCCTATCACATTATTACAAAAGAATGTGAGGCTAGTTTTGATTAGCTTAAGTAGTTGTTGACACATGCACAAGTACTAAAGATTGCAGATTCGGAAAAGGAGTTTATAGTGTGTACATATGCTTGCAAGAGAGGACTTGGTGGAGTTCTCATGCAAGAAGGATAGGTAGTGTGCTATGAGTCACAAAAACTAAATGAGCATGAGAAGAACTACCTGATACACGATCTTGAGCTAGCAGTGATTATACATGCATTGAAGATGTGGAGGAACTATCTTCTTGGTAGGAGGTTTACATTGACTTCAGATCAGATACAACAAAGGGAAGGAGAACTGGGTTGTGGATGCTCTTCGCAAAAAGGTACAGGTAAATCATAAAGAAGCTATGAGCTCTTATGGGACAGAGTTACATGATAGGATCTTATAGGCAGGGCGGCAGGATGACAAATACATGGAGATTATGCACAGGTTATAATAGAGAACGAGTATAGTTACAGGTGCAATTGCAGGTACAGGTATAGGTACAGGTGATTGGGGTGCAAACTATTGTCTCATGGAAGATGGTTTGGTGAGATTTAGAGATAGGATCTATGTGCCAAATTGCAGTGAGCTCAAGAATTTTATCTTGAGGGAGTTTTACACCAAGCCATACTCAGGTCATCTAGGATATCAGAAGATGTTGACGGTGGTAAAGAAGTTTTATTATTGATTGAATCTTTAGAAGGAAGTGGCATAGTTTGTGGCTAGATGCTTAGATTATTAGCAAGTAAAGGTGGAATGTAAGCATCTAGGTGGTTTACTACATGTTATAGCAATTCCAGAATGGAAATGGGAGGTAATTTCCATGGATTTCATGACAGGTCTTCCGAGGAAAGTGAGGCAACATGATTCTATTATGGTTGTGGTTGGAAGATTGAGCAAGGTATCTCACTTCATTCTAGTAAAGACTACATATTCAGCTAGTAAGGTAGCGCAAGAGTTAATCAGAGAGATAGTGAGACTGCATGGCATTCCAAAGAATATTGTGTCAGATAGGGATGAAAATTTCACTTCCAAGTTTTGGAAGGATCTATTTGCAGGCTTGGGCACAAATTTCGCTTTCAGTACAACTTATCATCCGAAGACAAATGGACAGACAGAGAGGGTCAACAGGATCTTGGAGGATATGTTGAGGATGTACGTGATGCACCAATAGAAGAAATGGGAGGAGTATCTTCAATTGGTTGAGTTTTCATACAACAATGTTTATCAGGATTCATTGAGGATGAGTCCTTTTGAGGCATTACATGGGCGGAGTTGTAACAGTTCCATCAGCTGGAGTGATCTAGTGAACATGGTACTTATTGGACTGGACATGTTGGCAAAAAACGAGCAGGAAATGCTAGTTATAAAGAATAATCTAAAGGAAACATAAGATAAACAAAAGAGTTTTAGTATTTAACCTCATACATAAATTAACTGCATACAAATTCAAAAAATAGAAAATAAACAATTACGAGAGCATAAAACATAAAACAGATATACACAGAGATTTTCCCTTGGATCCCAAAACTGGAACTACCAGATTGATTTTTCATTATATTCCTTTCAATGT
>APFE031691957.1:55351-79939 GCA_000404065.3 Pinus taeda | reverse complement strand
CGGGGGTACGGCGGTGAAACCGCAAATCCCCCGGACGCTAAACCTCTGGCAACTCTTATGCGATATTGACTGCCCACCCTTAGATCGCGTCACTCACGATCGGACGGCTGGCGGGGAAAGCGATATGACGGTGCGTTAAGACAGGGGGACCTGTAGATTAAAATAATTGATTTAAATATATTGCGCACAGGGGTGGGTTTTAACTTAGGGTAGCGGGTATAATGTATTCGCGCCCATTTAAAATGTTTTATTTAAAAAACATTCTAACCAATGTATTAGCGCGGTAGGGTTATGAAAGGGTTGTGAGGGTGGAGACCACAATTTTTTTATTTTTTAACCAAAGTTTTTGGTTTAAAACCCATAATTTAGGGTGGTGGAGGGTTAATATTAACCCCTGATGGATTACTATTCCCCAAATCATGACTGTATAGCTATATTGCTAGGGGGAGGGTATTTACATAGACTTTATGGGATTTTCACATAGATTTTTGTAAAATTAGGGAAGGGAATGCTTAGGGAGCTAGATAATACATTAGTTGTTAATATGACATTGTGAGGTGAGTGTATAGGGGCAAATGCTAAGTTTTAAGGAGAAAAACTTAGGAATGGAAGATGAGGGAATTGAGAGTAAAGATTTTTACACAAAAAATGTGGCTTCTTTCCCTTGACTGAACTTCATAGTTTGAACTGGTACTTTGTCATGGAATAAAGTGGAACAGGACATTTGAGCAGATCCCAAGGTCCTTGGGGGATGTTAATAAATGATGTTTGGGGAAAAGGGGGAAATTAGACATGTTTCCATTGTTGTGTCCTCAACCTCTGCCATGGTGCCAATACCCTGAATGAATGAGTCTTGCTTTTGATAAGCCAACTGGTGATGGCCTTTCATTTCTGCAACCTTACACTATTTACCCAACCTAGTAATCCTAACATTTTTTCTTCACTTGGAATGGGTGCACTTGAATTAGCAGACCCTGATTGTTCTCTTTTTCTTTTGACTACCCTCCTATCTAAATCTGCCCTTATTTCTTCCAAGGACCCAGATTAAGCAGTTCGGCTCCTTCATTTCTCTACCTAGCTAGTCATCTGCCAAGCTTGAGCTGTTTGGACAGGAAACATTCTCTATTCTGCAACAAGCAATTTAAACATGGCATGGTCCAAATTAGACTATTGGGTCATCCATCAAGTATGATTAGCAGCAGTATTTGTAGACTGTGACACTGCCAAAAGATAATAGTGGCATTTTGACTGGCCACTTTCCTGGTCTTTAGTTTTTGGGTTCATTTTCACTATTCTTTTGACCATTTGATTTTCTTGCCCTTTGCTTATTCTTTTAAGGCATACCCTCTTTTCATTTTTTAACCTTCCTAGTATGTACACAAAATATGGAACCTTTGTAGCCTGCAATGATGAACATATTTAGCCCTTCCACTGTCAATCATGAAAGATGAAACCTATTGGTATAGGAACCTAACACTCCCATTCAAGGAATTATTTTCGTTTCTTTTCTGGGACCATCCTCATATAGACAAGGCATCACCATTTTTTCCCTCCATAATTTTATGTATCGTCTCCTCCAACAGCAAAGATGAAACTATTTCATCAAATTGCAAGGCAATTGCATTGCTACCTATTGCAACAACCAGATTATCCCACGAATTTGGTAGAGAACACAACAAACCGATGCACTTATTTTCATCTAAAACTTTAAAATCAATACATAATAACTGGCTTACCATAGTATTAAATGCATTCATATGCTCTGTCATCAAGTCTCCATATTTCATACTCAAGTTATACAAATTTTTCCATAGGAACAGTTTATTCACCAGAGACGTAGATTGGTACAAAGTCCCTAACTTGTCCAACAAAGCCTTTGTCGAAGCTTCCCCTGATACGTTCAGCAATACTGAATCTGAGACACACAATCATATTGTGCTCTTTGTTGTCTGATCCAACTTCACCCAGTATTCAACTGACATTGTTGTTGGTTTAGTGCTAGTATCTACCACGATCCATTGATCTTTATCCACAAGGAGATCCTCCATCTTGTGTTTCCACAATTCAAAGCTTTGACCATTAAATTTCTCGATCTCTATCTTTCCAATTCTCACCATCTTCTTTATCCACAAGAATCGATCCCGTAGATCTCCCACTGAACAGGGTCTATCACAGGCCTGAGAAAAAACCCCTCAGCAGCAAAGGCATCCCCTTGAAGCCAAAACAAATTTAATACCAAAAGTAGGTTTTAACCTTGTACATAAATTACCTGCATACGAATTCTAAAAATAGAAAATAAATAATGGCGAGAACATAAAACATGAAACAGATATACACAGAGGTTTACCCCTCGATCCCAAAATCGGGACTACCATATTGATTTTTCCTTATATTCCTTTAAATGTTACAATACATATGTCTACATCTCGAAGCATCCATAAACCCCAATACATTAACCTGGGATTAGAACATAATATTAGTTCCCTTGATTGGATCTACAAATACCATGGACAGAAAACCATCATGCCCAAAACCATGTGCATAATTCATGCACAAAACCATAGGTAGGTCTGCCCACCTAATATAGGGTAGAAAAAACAATTATTGGGGCATTGCCTTGAACACCGTGCAGGGGGATATTACCTCCTTGCTTACCCCCTCGCGTAACGTACAAGGGGGGACTATCGCCCCTCCATGCAACATATAGGGGGGATTTTCACCCCCCTGTGACCCGCATGCATGTGGGGTAGTTGTGGAAAGAATATAACACAACCCAACAAGAGTTATGTGAATCAACACAAGGTGTTTAAGGAGTTTCAGGTTGGAGAGCATGTTTAGTTTCTCATCAAGCCCAAGAAAACCTCTTTGAGGATTAGTTCATGTGCCAAGTTGGCACCACGATATTGCGGGCCTTTTGAGATCCTTGAGAGGATTGGACTAGTGGCATATTGACTTGCACTGCCTCCAATAATGAAATTCCATGATGTTTTTCATATTTAATTGCTTAAGAAGTATATAAAGAATGTTTATCATGTTATTGATTAGTTTGTATTGCATGCGGAGAAAGAAGGAGAGTTCCAACCAGAGACTTAGCGCATATTGCAGCGGAAACATCTCATGCTCAGGAACAAAGCCATAGAGAAAGTTAAAGTGTAGTGGAAGCACTTTGGGCCTGAAGAAGATACAAGGGAGATGGTGGATCATATGTGAGCCTTGTATCCTTCATTGTTTGTCGGGTGAAGCAAAGAAATTTTGGTTTTATGTTGGGATATGTTTTGTTGATGTTTTGGTATATGTATGTATATGTATATGGATGTAAATACCTCCATCGGGTAAGTTATAAAGCTTCAATAAGCAATATGGGTGTCATGTTATTATGGTTGTTATATTGTCATGTTGTCATGATGTTTTTCTTTTGAGCAGGTATTTCATTGTAAATATTGCAACGACCTAAGCTATAAAGATCCATGGGCAGTATGTTTTCTTTTCAGTGGTTTTGTTGAGGGCATGTTGTGTTTTAAGATTGAGGATGGTGTTCCCCAAGGTGGGGGGGTTTTGTAACAGCCTTGGTGAAAATTTCTTGTAATAAAAGTTAATAAAGGAAAAATAAGACCATGGTTAAGGGACACTTATTCCAAGTTGAATGTTGGGCAAAAATATCCTAGTGGGCATCATTGGATGTGTGTTTTGGATAAGGAAATTTGGCAAAGGCGAAGGCATTAAAAGGAAAAAAGGAATTTTTGACACATTTATTTATGAAAATAAAGGAAAATAGGAGAAAAGGAAGGTAAAATGTCACAGGTTGCATTTGAGGAGGAAATTGAAGGAACATAATGGAAAATGAAGAAAATAGAGGCCTCATTAATAAAAAGGCTTTTGAGGATCAATGGGTAAGATTTTGCTAACCTTTTTTTAGTTCAATTTTGGAGCCCTCTCATTATTTTCTCTCTCTCTTACTCTTGGTCGCTTAGAGTTTTCTTGTAGCACTCTAGCTTTGGATCAAGGAAAAGCAAGCAAAGGGAAAGGAAGGAAAGCAAGGATCAAGGAAAGGAAAGTAGGATCAAGCAACTTCAACAAGAATACTTGCAGGAAACCTTTTGTAGGTGTGATTTCCTAGATGGTTTGTACATGTGTGGCTTTGCATGCTACTATATGGTTCTCTTTGCATGTTTTTTCCAGCTAATAATAGTGATTTTCAACCTAGGCTTGTCTTTTTTCGAATGACATGGCATGTTGGGATGTTTATATTAGTTTTGAGCTTTGGTTTGTCGAATGGATTTTAGAATCTGGGGCGAAGGTGGTCTCAAGTTTAATTCCCAAAGGCCTAGGAATCCCTTGACCGGTTTTGGAAGGATAAACAGTAAAGCCTGAGGGAAAAGTCTCAGTTTAGGGCCTACTGATCTAGGTTTGGATTGCGATTAAGCCTGAGAGACTAGTATTGATTTAGGGCCTAGTGATCTAGGACTTGATTGCAGTAAATCCTGATAGAAAATGATAACAAAATTCCTCAAGTATAGTGGTGGATTCCTTATGGCTTTCCAAGTTTGGCTCAGTTGTGATCGGAGCACCGATTTTGTGTGATCACGTTTCGATGAGGGTGGAGGTTGTTTAACCTATGGATTCCAAAGGTTGTTCTTGTATTGGTTTTTCTATGAGATCCCACATTCATGCTTGGAATATGGCACAAGGGTGACTGGTTGAAAGAGAGATTGGGTTCAGCCATGTCTATAGTTGGGTGATACATGGAAGTCTTGAACCTGGTCAGATTTGCCTATCATTAATAAGAGCTAAGTTCTCTTACTTTTCACTGGTTTATATGTGGATTTAATGGTTTTCATATCTTTGATATTTATATGGTTTTATGCTAGTTATAAGCATGATTAAATGATCGGTTCATGTCATTGTTATTTCATGTATTTACTTATAATTGTTAAATAGATGGATGCAAGACCTAATGGATGATATGATAGTTCAATGGAGAATGACGTGATCCTTCTAGTTATGTTTCATAATTTCTTTCAGTCTTTTATGTTTTTTCTTGTATCCTAGACTTGTAGGTTTCATTGATGCCTAGTGTTTGATAGAATGTCAGTCCCAATTGGGGATGCTCAGGCCTAGTCCTGAGGTTGATTTTTGATTTATCAGTGTTGTTATCATGTCTTTGAATGATTCTAAAGGTTGTAATAAATTTTGGGTAGAGGTCGTGATTCTGGGCTACAAAAGTGGCTCAAATCTCGGGGTCACTGGCACAGGTATGTTGCAAAAAGTCCATAGACGCTAGCACACAAGCCTATGAGATTGAGTTTGAGTTGATGGTCGTTGTCATGCCTATAGCATGAGAGTGACTTTGAGATAAAAGGCTTAAAAAATCAATGTGACCCAAGGGCAGAATGTGCGAGTGGTGTCTCCTGGGGGTGTTGTTGCTGATGTGGATGGGTTGTTTGATGTGTTTTGTCGATCCCATTTTTTTAAGGTTACAAGGAGATTGAATCCCTTATAGTGAACTCTCTCATCACATGTTTGCCTCGGCTAGTTGGTGTCTTTGGTGGACCGGGGAGGAGGGGGTGTTACAACTAACTGGGTAGGATGTACAATGACGTGGCATTGATGTCAGCAGACTGACTGTGTAAGTACGATGGTCAGACAAGCCAATATCATGGTGACACGTGGCATGATTGTACATGGCGGTTGGTGAATTTATATTGGATATTGTTTTTGTTGTTAGGCCAACAACAGGGCACTGCATGGCCTAATGGGAAGCTTCCACATGGCCCTATGGGAGGCCGCCACATGTTCCAATGGGATTATGGCATGTGGCTCTGTTTAATTAGCTAAAAAAAAATTAACAAATTGATTGACCTCGACAGGGTTCGACCCTGATACCTTCGTTACAACAAAGAAACATTTTACCACCATACCACACATTGGTTCTTAACATATGATATGGGTCATTTTTATTTATTGATAGTTAACTGGCATGTTGGGGGGTAGCCCGGTGGACTTGCCTAACCAACCCAACCCCAAGCCATATCCATATAATCGCGACCATGAGTAATGTCAGAGGGGGCGGGGAGTTGGCCCCTAACCCTCAGTTCCAATGTCCCAACGAAACTGACAGCAAAATATTCCGAGGGGTGGGGCACATGGCACCCTTCCATCTCCGCAGCCATGACCATATGAAAATGCACGCGACTAGGTATTGGGGATAGTGGGGCACGTGGCCTTTGGCTTATGCTTCCAAGTACATGGGCACCATATGACTAACCCAAGAGCATAGATTGAGGGGTTCAATGTCAAATTAAGTGTTTGACATTTTGCACCTTTTTCAACAGAAATGTTGTCAAACCCATGCATATTTTTTGCTTGGTCGTTCTGTCAAAGGGGAATTTGTTGCCAATTTTTCGAGAAGGGTAATTTTGGAGGACAATTAATAGGGAAATGAACGAGGAGGCCTAAGACATTTTTTAGTGTTTTTGAGCCTAGGAAGAGCCTATGTAGGGGTTTTTGGGTGTTTTGGACATAATGGCAGAATTATTTCTGTGATTTTAGCATTGTATGTTGATGTAATTGACATTTTGAGAATATAATTTAAAGGACCAACATTAGAAGTTGGACTCAGAGATGTAGCCCAGAAGGGGTGAACTCCGTTATCAAATTGTTGTTTTGTGATGTTACATGTTGTCTATTTTTCTATATTTAAATATGCAAAAATTAATTAAGTTTAATAATTTTATGTGATTTTACAATTTCGATCCATTTCCCACAAGATATAAGTTAGCTTGCAAACTTTTTCAAGAAGCCTTCAATTTTTAATTTTAGATTAGTTTGGTATCAAAGGATGGTTGTTTTAAAGGTTTGATAGTTTTACAAGTGTTTTCTTGAATGATTACAGTGTCTAAATTGAGAAGAGGAGGAGTGCTTGATGGACCAAACCCTCAAATTGGTTCAAGGAGGTCACAAAATCCACCAGTCATGGCACATGAAGAAGGGAAAGAGCTAATGTCTAAAGATGAGATAGCTTTTAGAAAGGATTTTTATGATATGTCTGAGATGGTAAAAGTGTTTTACAATGAGAGGAAAACAAGGATGCAAGGAGAAAGTTCCAATCAACAAAAAGGTAATGGTGGTAATGGGAGAAAGCCTCCACCTTCACCTCCTGCTTCACTTCCATCTTCACATACTTCTTCACATCCTTCAGCACCTAGGGATACTCCTCCTAGATCTCTGAAAGGACATGCTAAGTCTTATTTGCTTAAGCTTGATTTCGAGTTTGAATTTCCTATGTACAATGGGGAAGTAAATTCTGAAAAGTTGGATAATTGGTTCGTCAAATTGAAGTATATTGCGGGATTCAAAATATTGATGATGACTTTACAAAGTTCCATATTGCTTCTCTTCATCTGGAAAGAGAAACCCTCATTTGGTGGGAGGCCATAACTCAATAAGAATTGAATAAAAGTGGTAAAATTATTTCTTCTTAGAATTATTTTATAGCTTCATTAAGAAGGAAACTTTACCCTTTAACTTACATGTAAAAAGAAATTATGGATTGGAAAAATTTTAGACAAGCTAAAGGTCAGAGTGTCAAAAATTACAACAAGAATTTAGAAAAAGAGCTTTAATCGTGGGTGTTGATTTGTCTTCACAAGGAACTATTTTCAAATACATAGGTGGTTTAGATAGTTATTTGAGACATAATATATGTATGTTTAATCCGACCAATCTAGATGAAGTACATGTTCAGGCAACTCATTTGGAATCAAGAGGCAAGAATTTTCCGCAAGAGACTAGAAAGAAACCTTCCAAATCTGGAGACAAAGGAAAAGGAAAGTTTAAAGGAAAAGGAAAAATGAATTCTATTGTCAAGAAAGAGGGATAGAAACTTACCTTTAATTATTTCCAAAAAGATGGCCACGATGAAGACCATTGTTGGAAATTACATCCAGAAATGAGACCAAAGAAGTTCAATAACAAGGGGAAACAACAGAGTATTGCTACAACTCAACAAGATCTAGGATGTGATTCAGGTGATG
Source organism: Pinus taeda (assembly GCA_000404065.3). Classification (NCBI taxonomy): domain Eukaryota; kingdom Viridiplantae; phylum Streptophyta; class Pinopsida; order Pinales; family Pinaceae; genus Pinus; species Pinus taeda. The sequence continues at coordinate 71,906 of APFE031691957.1, read as the reverse complement.
AAACCAAAATCATATGCATGGTAATAAAAGAAAAAGCTTCTAATGCCAGTAATAATTCTTTTATTAAGCCTATAGAGTCTCAAAATGATAAAGAAAGAAGTGAGATTTTTCATATCAAGGTCATTATAAAACCTACAAAAATTGCTACATTGTTTGATAGTGGATCCCAAGTCAATCTTATCTCTGAAGAAATTATCAAGAAACTTAATCTAAAAACTAAACCTCATACTAAACCTTACCCTTTGGGTTGGGTATGTGATGATGCCAAACTACAAGAGACAAGATATTGAAAACTCAAATTATCCATCACTGCAAATTTTATAGATGAGGTAGAGCTTGATGTTGTGCCACTTGACATATGTGGAATTGTTTTAGGGAGTCCATACTTGTATGACCAAAAAGCCATATTCTATTGTCATGAGAAAAAATATCATATTTTTAAACATGGATTTGAGTATATTTTTAGAGCACATCACAAGAAGATGAACTTATCTCTTGTAAGTGTTGGTCAAATGAAAAGGCTTGTAAATGCTAGCAATAATTTTGTGTTGTTGATGATTAAAGCTAAAGATATTGTTGTATCTGAAGATTTCACAGGATGTGATTCTAAAATAAAGCATGAATTGGTTGAAGTTGTTGACACTTATGACAAGATTTTTAAGGAACCTGAAAGGTTGCCTCCTAAAAGAGGAATCCAACATGAGATTCATTTATGGAAGGATGCACCACTTCCAAACATTGGCATGTATAGAATGTCAGTTTTGGAAAATGTGGAGATTAAGAAGAAAACTCGATAACTTCTTGACAAAGGAGTCACCAGGCCTAGCACATCTCCTTGTGGGTGTCATATTGTCTTGGTTCCAAAGAAAGATGGTACATGGCACATGTGTGTGGATTTTAGAGCTTTGTACAAGATGTAAATAATCGCTATTATTTTCCTTGCATTGATTATTTTCTAGATCATTTAAAAGCAACTCTTTAATTTACTAAGTTAGATTTAAGAAGCAGTTATCATCAGATAATGACTGTTGAACCTAATATTTGGAAAACTACTTTCAATACTAAAAAAGGTTTGTTTGAATGGTTAGTTATGTCATTTGGGCTTTGAAATGCACCTACAACATTCATGAGAGTTATGAATGATGTGTTGAGACCATCCCTTGATGATTTTTTCATAGTCTACTTAGATGATATTCTGATTTTTAGTAAGACTCATGAAGAGCTGGTAACGCATGTGAAATAAGTTTCAAAAGTCTTGAAAAGAGAGAAATTGTATTTGAGTATGTCTATGTGAATTTGGGAAAACCTCTTTGCTTTATTTGGGTATTGTAGGAGGGAGTGAATTGAAGATTGATCCCTTAAAAGTTGATGTTATATTGAATTTCCCTAAATCCAACAATGTAACATAAGTTATGAGATTTTTGGGAGAAACCCAATATTGGAGAAAATTTATTGTTAATTTATCACTCATTGCAGCACCACTACATTCTTTGACAAGTGTAAAATATGTCTTTCAATGGGGAGGCAAGCAGGAAAAAAAAAAAAAAAAAACCTTCAACACATTGAAAGAGAAAATTAATACAACACCATTTCTAGCATTTCCATATCTTAAGCAGTCATTTGAGATTCAAACCGATGCAAGCGATTATACTATGGGAGAATTTTTGATGCAACGTCATAAGTCTATTTGTTATCATTTTGGAAAATTTACCAATGCAATAATTAACTATCCAACTTATGATAAAGAGTTGTATGCCTTGGTACAAAGTGTGAAGAAATGGAAGAATTATTTGATGGGTAAAGAAACGATTATTCATGCTGAACATCAACCTTTATAATATTTACAATCGCAAACCAAGCTACAACAAGCTAGATATTTTAGGTGGATGGGATTCCTACAACAATTTCATTTGGTAATCAGGTACAAGAAAGGTATATACAACAAAGTTTTTGATATGTTATCAAGGCCTATTTTTAATGCATCTATTATTCCTAAGCATAACTCAATCATGCATGAAAGTTATATTGAAAAATATGCTCAAGATGAATATTTTAAAGATGTTTATGCAACTTTGAGTCAAGGAAATAATGTTGAAGAGCTGGATTATCATGTTCATAACTAGTTGTTATATCATCCTGGAAATTTTTGTGTTCCACAGGGTGAAAGAGTCAATGTCATAAGGGAAGCCCACACTTCTCTCATTGTTGGTCACTTTGGTGTAGGAAAAATATTTGCACAAATTCATAGGTTATTTTATTGGCCTCGCATGAATGAAATTGTTTCAAGATATGAAAGGGATGTTCCATGAGTGCTACTAGCAAGCCTAGCAATTAGAAATTGGGTTTGTACATTCCATTTCCTATTCCTTCTTGTCCTTGGGAAATTATTTCTATGGATTTTGTAGGGGGTCTACCAATATCTAGGAAAGGTCATGATTATATATATGTTGTTGTGGATCATTTCAGAAAAATGTTTGTGTTTATGCCATGTAACAAACAAATTACTATTGAATAGATCACAAATATGTTCTTCCAAAATGTATGGGTTCACTTTGGGTTACCCACTTCTATTATTTTTTATCAATATTCTTGATTTGTTAGGAAGTTTTGGTCAAGTTTATGGGAACTTGTTGACAGTGTTGGACCCACCACATTAAGGGGATCACCTCGGTATCAAGTCCCAACTAGACCTCACACCATTTGGTGTAGGAGTCCCATCTGGTATGATGGCCTAGTTACCATTATCTTAAATCTTTGCCTTAGCTCTTGCTTGTTAGCATAGTAGAGTGGTATGCCTTGTTTTCGAGTAGTGAGGTTCGCGTGCCTGGTGATTGATAGTGCTACTTGTGTCAAGGTTATTTCACCGGAGAGAGAAAGGGTGGGATTGATTCCCATGTTGTATGGGAGGAAACCCAACTCTATTAGGAACACACAACACAATAGGACATGTGCGTCTTTCAGGCGAGGAATCCACATTGATGCAGTAGTCACAACACACAAGGGAATATAACAAGTACAACACTCAGTGGGAAATCCACGCGAGTGCGATGGTCGTTATAGCAGCTTTATGTGAAAGGTTATGTCTGATGTCCGGGTGGTAACCAACACAGGCAGGACAATGTTAAAAATTTATACAACACATTTTTATTAATATATATGTATTATAACAGTTGAATGAATCCAAGTGTTAAACACATGTTAAAGAAACATGCATTACAATTGTTCAAGACGAATCTTACAAATAGTTACAACATGTGTGAAAATGTGTTGGCCTGTTAGTAGGATTATGAATTAAGCGAAAGTTCCAAGACACATCAATACACCATACATCACTAACCCCGTGGGTGGGGTGTTGGAGCCACTACTTCTCAAAGAAAAGATTACAGACTCTCAAGGCTATGTGGGAGGAGCCAAGGTGAAAATTCCTTTGCATGTACAAATGATGGGGTATTTATAGCCAAGGGTGAAACTTACCCTTGTGACTATTCGAATTCCCTCATGAATGTTTGACTTCCATGACCTTTCTTTACTTTACATGACTCTTCATATGACAAGTGGGTCTCTTGGACTTCCATGTTACATTACATTGATCAAAAATATGACCCACAGTAGGGATGTGGACGACATGACTCATGACAAGACTCGACATGATAGTGTTGGTACATTCGTGTTGTTGTTGGTGTGCATGTCAAGCTGCAGTGCTCCTGGGTGATGGATGTCCTCATGGGTTGTCACAACTTCACCTCCACATGGAAAGGAGTGTGGAGGATTCGATGGTCATTGGGTTCACTTGATTTTTCAATCGCACATTTCTCCTTGCTTGTATATTGTCATGCTTGACAAGTCCGTCCATTCACGAAAAGTGTATGTTCGTCCATCCATCCATCCGCGAACACATCTTCGCATGTTCATCCATTCGTCCATTTGCGAACGCATCTTTGCATGATCGTCTGTTTGCGAACCCATCTCTTTGCATAAATCATTTGTTCGTCTGTTCAAGAACATGTCCTTTTGCATGTACTCCCCTTGTTCATCCCATTTGTCGTCGTGCCATGTTTATTCATGTACCTGTATCTGTAGCCACTCATGACGAGACGACATCAAATCCATAAATATCATACTCTACCATGATACATGATCGTTTTGGATGCAGGTGATTAGGAGAGAAGACAAGGTTACGAAAATGTGTGAGGCAAGTTTCGAGCTAGGATACGGACTCTAGGCATTGCTGGTAAAAACTAGGCAGAGGTCACTGGGAGATGGTGACAGGAAATCTAGATTGATAGTGATTGTCCATGGGATCTGGCTCGGGTGGAGGACAAATTTGTGCAATTTTTGGGAGAAGTGGCTCGAGCTACAGGAAGGCTAGGCAGACAAAATTTGTGCAATTTCTGAAGGGAACGGACAGTGGGAGCTTGGCAGCAAAAAATACGCAGTTCCTCAAGGGAGCTGGCAGTGGGAGTTTGGCAGCAAAAACTATGCAGTCCCTGGAGGGAGTTGGCAGCAGGCTGCTGGGAGCTACTAGAGGGAAAAACTATGTTGATGCTAGTAGGCTGGCCTGTTGACCACCTCTACACAATTTGTGTTGAGCGGACTGTTGGGTTGTAGAGGGCTTACTCATAAAATCCGCGCAGTTTTCTAGGTGAGGAGTTGACCGTATAACTAATGGGTTGGCTAGGATAACTGCACAATTTTCTGAGGGAGACAAGGGTGGGTGCTAGGTGTCTGTCTGGCCTATTTGCACAATTTTCTCAGTTAGTGGAGCAAGCATGGTCTGCATCCTCTGCACAATTTTTTAGGGGAGTCAGTCCTGAGGTGACTACCGGGTCAAACTTGTAGGTTTTAACCTTGTACAGAAATTACCTGCATACGAATCTAAAACGTAGAAAATAAACAATGCGAGAGCATAACACATAAAATGCATATACACAAAGATTTTCCCCTGGATCCCAAAACCGGGACTGCCAGCTTGATTTTTCATTATGTTCCTTTCAATGTTACAATACGTTTTTATACATGCCGAAGCATCCAATACCATGGACCGAAAACCATCGAGTCCAAAACCATGGACTGAAAACCATCACGTCCAATACCATGGACTGAAAACCATCGCGTCCAATACCATGGACTGAAAACCATCGCGTCCAAAACCATGTGTGAAAATCATGCACAAAACTATAGGTAGGTCCGCCCAACCTAATATGGGGTCCAAAAAAAAATTCCCGAGGCACTGCCCCAGAACCTGTAGAGGGGACTACCCGGCCCCCTAAAACCCCCTATATGGGGGGGATGCCGCCCCCCCACTGCACAATCAGCGCAATGAAGGGGGGGCTCCACCGCCCCTCTAACCCCCCCGGTTCACTATGTAGGCTAGTCATGGAAAGAATAACATAACCCAACATTCTCCAACTTGTTGTTTTCTTTCCATGGGGGGCCATAAGAGAGCTTAGTCATTTATCCACCCCTGCAATGCCCATTGTTTCTCTACACCAAGAGAACTTCTCAGAGCTCACCGATTTTGTCAATGCATCTGTAGTATTCTTTAAAGTGTCCACCTTTACGAGCAACACCTTTTTGTCTTCTATCATATCCCTCAAAAAGTGATACTGAACATTAAGGTGCTTTGTCTTTGAATGGTAAGCAGGCTTCTTTGCCAAGAAAATTTCACTTTGGCTATCACAGTCTATCCTTATAGCTCCCTGTACTAACCCCATACTTAAACACAATCTCTGCAACCAAACTACTTCCTTGCTTACATTAGTGGATGCCATGTATTCTACATTTGTAATTGATAGTGCCACTATAGATTGTTTCTTACTCATTCAACTGACTTCACCTCCAAACAGGTTAAACACATACCCACTTGTAGATCTTCTCAAATCAAGATCTCCAACCCAGTCCACATCAAAAAAGCCAAAGATATCAAAAACTCTGTCCAATCCCGATCTTCCTCAGTAGCATAAACCATAATCACTAGTGCCACGCAAATACCTGAAAACCCGCTTCACTATTGTCTAATGCTCCTTCCCTGGTTTTGACATAAACCTGCTCAATACTCCCATTGCATGTGCAATTTTTGGCCTAGTACAGACCATCACAAACATCAGGATACCGGCTGCACTTGCATATGGAACACAGGACATATCCTCTTCCTCTTCTTATGTCTTGGGACACTGTTCAACAAATAACTTTACACCTACAGGAATAGGAACCTTCATCTCCTTACTATCCTGCATATTAAACCTCTGCAATATTGTATCGACATACTTCCTCTAGTTTAACCAGATCTTCCTCTTTTCCTGATCTCTTTTAATTTCCATGCCCAAAATATAGTTTGCAGTACCAAGATCTTTCATGTCGAATTTGGAGGACAATTGGGTCTTCAAATCATCGATAATTTCTTTGTCATTTCCAACCAGCAACATATCATCCACATGCAAGACCAGATAAATAACACGATCACCAATTAATTTAAAATACACACAGTGATCTGCTTTGCTTCACCACCGTATAAATGTATCAAATTTATGATACCACATCCTTGGTGATTGTTTTAACCCATACAGAGACTTCTTTAACCTTCATACCAGTTCTTTCTTACCCTTTACTGCAAATCCTTCAGGTTGATTCAAGTAGATCTCCTCTTCCAGATCCCCATGAATAAATGTTGTCTTCACATCCATCTGTTCTACCTCAAAATCAAAAGCAACAGCAACAAATAAAAGTAATCTAATAGAAGTTACCTTGGCAACAGGAGGAAAAAATATCACCAAATTCAATTCCTCACACCTGGGAATAACCTTTTGCCACCAACTAAGCTTTGTATTTCTCCACCTTTCCTTTTGCATTCTTCTTCTTCTTGAACACCCATGTGTTGCCAGTGGGTTTCCTTCCAGCCAGCAACACCACCAGATCCCAAGCCTCATTTTTGTGCAAAGATGCCATTTCATCAACCATGGCCTCTTTCCAAAGTTTTCCATCATTTGAATCTACTACTTCCTTCAGAGTTCTAGGATCATCATCAGTAATAGATAAAGCAAAATTTGAACAGAAATCAGATGGACTATACCTTTCTGGTTTCCTTCTTTCTTGAACTGATCTTTTCACACCCGGAGTTTGTGGCTCTTCATCTTCTGATTCCTCCTCTGTTGTAGAGTCTGATTCTTCCTCCTTTAGCTCAAACTCTATCTTCTCAGGTTCATTTGGTTGGACATCATTTTTAATAACATATTTCACCTCTCTAAACACCACATCTTGGCTGTACACAACCTTCCTTGTTACTGGGTTCCAAATATTATAACCCTTTAAACCTTCCTTATACCCAATAAAGATGCACTTTTGAGATTTACTATCCAACTTGGTTCGTTTCTCCTTTGGAATATGTACATATGCATCACATCCAAATACCCTCAGATGTGAAAGAGAGGGTTTCTTACCAATCCATGCCTCTTGTGGAGTCTTATCCTCCAACGCTGATGAAGGTGATCTATTGACCAGGTACATGTTGTCTCCATCGCCTCTACCCAGAATTCCTATCCTAACCCAACCACTGAGCATGCTTCTTGCCCTTTCCATCAACGTATTTTTCATTCTTTCTAAAACTCCATTTTATTGAGGTGTATATGGAGTAATTTCTACCGTGCTATACCACACTTCTTACAAAAAATTTCAAATTCCTTACTGCAAAACTCTCCACCGTTATGTATCCTCAGCACCTTTATCTTCTTCTCTGTCTGGTTTTCCACCAGAGCCTTAAATTCTTTAAACCCGTCAAAGACTTCAAATTTCTTCTTAAGGAAATATATCCATGTATTCCTTGAGAATTCATTTATAAATGATACATAGTACACAGACTTACCCAGTGATGGAACCTTCCGAGGAGTATTCTGTAGTTTTCTATTCATGGATGTACTCTTGTGCGTTGTTGTCTTCCTGGTATTTCTTTTTGTTTTCTACTTTGGGACAGCTGGTGGATCAACCTTTCTCATCAGCAATCTCATATTTTCTTGCACTTCCTCAACTGTAACGGGATCCCAAGAAATCCTAAGATTGTACCAGTCATTTTTCTTTTGGAGATATTTCTCGGTGTTCATCTTCAACATTGCTTGTGAGCACTGATACATGTTTACCACATCCCTAGAACTTGATGCCTCATCAAGTGCAACATCTTCATCATTATCTGTATCTCCCAGTTGTTCCTACATACTATTTTCCATGTCCAATGTGTGACTACATACTGATTCTGTAACTCGCTTCCAGTCTAAACAAGAATTCTCTGGGTAACCATCCTCATGAAATGAAAGAATTCGGGGTTCACACACTGTTCGAGCTGGAACAGAAAGCTCTGTGCAGTTTTCATCGGGAGACAGTTGTTGCCTGATGACATACTTCCTTGTCTATGTCTAGGCGGATGGTTGCTTACATACGTGTCTGTTTTTGTTGTTTAAGCTCAGACACTTCTGATGTCAATTTCTTGACGAGGTGAGTGAGGGTTTCAATATCACTTGTTTCCTTATCTCTACCTCTGCTTGTTTCCTTCTGGGACTTCCTACTCACGTCCCTGGAGTCCTTTGCTAGTTCATCATCCTTAATGACTCCAATTGCATGTAGGTCTTTCTCAACAGCAATTGCCTCTTTGCATCTTTCCAATAATATCGGTTTCATAACTCGCTTGATGAACTACGCAATGATGGTCGGCAGTGCATACGTGTAGTAATCAAAAGCGATGGAGTCATGAGGTTTCATGTCCACTGAAAATTTGTTCAATATGCGCAAAAACCTCTGATTGAATTCTTTTACCTTCTCTTTCCCCTCCATCTTCAGGCTTCCCAATTCTTTGAGCAACATGGGTGGGGTCTTGTCACCATCAAATTTTTCAAGAAACAAGCATTTGAACACACCCAGATTTTGTATGGAGTTGAAAGGAAGGTTGTGATACCATGTTGTTTCACAACCGTCCAAGGTACATGGAAACAATCTACATGCTACATCATCATACCGTACCTCAAGGGTCTGCAGCTGCGAGTAGAAGTTGTCCAAATGGTCTTTTGCCTTCACTGTACTGTCAAGGTTGAACTTGATGCTCATTCTCTCCTCCTTATTTGGCATCTTGCGCAAAGAAAACTGGAGAGCCAATGGTCCCTAAGTCATCCATTCCATTTTTTGGTCAACCATGTCTTCTTCTTCTTCATCCTCCTCCTCTTCTTCAAAATCTGACGGTTTCGGCTCTAAGCCTGTTGGTTCGTCTCCACCTCCACCTCCTCCACTACCTTCCCCTCTGCCTCCTGTACTAGATTCTAAGCCCAAGATCATGAGGGTGTCTCTTTTTCCCTGTCAGAAGATCGAATGCTCCTCTCCATCTTCAACAGCTTCTTCCAAACCTTTAAGTGTGGCAATAACTTCTTCTTGCATTGATGATACAACAACCCCTATGGGAGTGGTTTTTGGCTTCCTTGATGCATATGGAAGATGTTGTATTCCTTAGATCAGTCCGACTACTTTCGTGAATTTTCGGGTGATGGGACAGATGGAGCGAAGGTGTTGATATGGAATTTCATGTTCAATCCTGGGAGGTGAGGAGTAACCAACTACAAAGTCATGCGTAGGTGAGAGGGAGTGTGAGTTATTGCCTTGAGTAGATGGTTGATGAGTGAGCATGAGAAGATGTTCAACCATAAACAACTGGCGGCCCTCCTTCTAGTGCCAGAAATGTTGATAATGCTGGACCCACCAACATTCATGGGATCACCCCAGTATAAAGTCCCAATTAGATGTCACACCGTTTGGTGTGGGAGTCCCATCCGGTATGATGGCCCGGTTGCCATTATCTTAAATGTTTTCCTTAGCTCCTTCTTGTCAGAATAGGAGAGTGGTCTGCTTTGTCTTCGAGTAGTGAGGATCATGTGCCTGGTGATTGATAGTGTTACTTGTGTCAAGGTTCTTTCACCAGAGAGAGAAAAGGTGGGAGTGAGTCCCAAGTCGGATGGGAGGAAATCCAACTCTGTTAGGAACACAGAATGCAACAGGATGTGTGCATATTTTTGAGGAGGAATCCACACTAATGCGGAAGTCACAACACACCAAGGGAAGAGAGCACATGTAACACTCAGCAGGAAATTCACACGAGTGTGACGGTCGCTATAGCAAGTTTACGTGAAAGGTTTTGTCTGATGTCCAAGAGGTAACCAACACGGGAAGGACAACCTTAGCAACTTATTCAACACATTTTCATTAATATATATGTATTAGAATAGTTGAATAAATCCAAGTGTTAAACATAGGTTAAAGAAACATGCATTACAAGTGTTCACGATCAATCTTATAAACAGTTACAACACATGTGTAAAAACGTATTGGCATGTTAGCAGGCTTCTAAATTAAGTGAAATTTCCAACCACACGTTGATACACCATACATCACTGACCCCATGGGCGAGGCATTCGAGCCACTACTTACTCCTCAAAGAAAATATTACATACTCTCAAGGCTATTTGAGAGGAGCCAAGGTGAAAATTCCTTTGCATGTACAAATGAGGGGGTATTTATAGTGAAGACTGAAATTCACCCTTGTGACTGTTAGACTTTCCTCATGACTATTTGACTTCCATGACCTTTCAACTTTACATGACTCTTCATATGACAAGTGGGTCTCTTGGACTTCTACGCTACATTACATTGATCAACAACATGGCCCACAGTAGGGATATGGATGACATGACTCATGACAAGACTCAACATGATAGTGCTGGTACATTCATGTTGCTGGTGGTGTGCATGTCGAGCTACAGTTCCGATGGTTGATGGATGTCTTCATGGTATGTCACATCTTCACCTCCACATGGCAAGGTGCGTGGAGTATATTATGGTCGTTGAGTTCGATTGATGTTGCATCCTCATGTTGCTCCTTGCTTGTATGTTGGCATGTTTGATAGGTTTGTCCATTCGTGAAAAGTGTATGTTCGTTTTTCCATCCATCCACAAACACATCTTTGCATGTTCGTCCATCTGTCCGTCCGTGAACACATCTTTGCATGCATCATTTGTTCATTCGTTCATGAACATATCCTTTTGCATGTACTCCCCTTGTTCATCCCATCCATCATCGCACCATGATTATTAGTGTACATGTATATGCAACAACTCATGACGAGACGACATCAAATCTATAAATCTCTTATTCTACCATGATACATGATCATTTCGGATGCATGTGACTGAGAGAGAAGACAAGGTTACAAAATGTTGTGAGGCAAGTTTTGAGGTGGGATGCGGGCTCCGGGCACTGCTAGTGAAAATTGCACAGAGGTCACTGGGAGATGGTGACGAGAAATATGGATTGACAGTGACTATCTGCAGGATATGGCTCAGCTGGAGGACAATTTTACGCAATTTTTGGGAGGAGAAGCCTAGGTTTTAGGAAGGCTGGGAAGAAAAAATCTTCACAATTTCTGGAGGGATGGGGTAGCAGGAGCTTGGTAGAAAAAACTGCACAATTCCTAGAGAGAGCTTGGTAGCAAAAACTACGTAGCCCATGGAGGGAGCTAGCAGCGGGCTGCGAGAGCTTAGCAAAAAAAACTGTGCAATTCCTGGAGGGAGCTGGCAGTAGGCTACTGGTGGAAAAACTGCGCTGATGCTGGGAAGCTGGCTTGCCGACCACCTCTACACAGTTTCTGAGTTGAGCAGATAATTGGTCTACAGAGGGTCTGCTCATGAAATATGCATAGTTTTTGAGTTGAGTGGACTATTAGTCTGCAAAGGGATTTCTCATGAATTTTACACAGTTTTCCTGGTGAGAAGCTAGTCGGGTGACTGATGGGATGGCTAGGAAAACTACGCAATTTTCTAAGGGAAACAGGGACAGGAATTGGGTGTCTATCTGGCCTATTTGTGCAATTTTATTAGTCAGCAGAGTAGACATGGTCTGTAGCCTCTGCGCAATTTTTGTGGGGAGTTAGTCCTGGGGTGATTGTCAGGTCAAACTCTCCAGTTGACCAACAGGAGGGTTGATTGATCATCTTGCAGGCAGCGCAGCTTGAAATGGGTTTTCGAGTGCTTTTTCATTATTCCGAGTGATATTCGATCGAGTCGATGGTGGGTGAAGGTCCGACAGTTAGAGGTTGATATGCTCATCAGAACTTCGGCAAAACAACTAAGTATGTGAGGGAGTGAAAATGTGCATACACGATCTTGCAAACACGCACTTACACGACTTGTTGACAAGGTGACTCAAACCATCCAGACACACATGCTCAACATGATCGACTGACGATGGAAGTTGACAAGTGTGACGCTTGTGATTGATCATTGGACAACCGTGACGATGCTTGCGTGACAATGTATATGACTCTAAGTGTGAGTCTGACGAATGTTTACATAGTGAATCATAAAATATACACACAAAGTAGAGACTTTGTGTAAAACCAGAACATGGTCGCAAGCGTGACATTGTTACCAATGTGCAAAAGTTGTTTGTTGAACGATCAAGAAAGGTGGGTGCAAAGACTCACACTAGCTCACGGAGTGAACCTGAGTGCATGCAAACATCAAGTAAAACTCTCAAAGGAGGCTCCCAAATTAGATGCGGGCCAAAATTTTGGAGGGTGTTGCAGCCACTACAACAAAACTCATGGACACAAATCTGAAGAAGATCACCCCATTTCATTTACAGAAGTAGTGAACATAACCGCAGTGCATCTCCTTTGTGGATATTTTGGTAAGCATCCTAAACTTTTGGATGAGCCTTACATTCAACATGCCTACAATCGTTCCAAGCACTCATCTATGTAAGTATCTCCATTTTATTCTTGTTTGGGTTAGTTTCCAAAGTATCCTTTGGATTTCATCTTTGGTAAAGATATTGCAGTAGATGGACATAGTGATGTGGACAAAGCCAAGCATTTCATTGAGCAAATTTAACTAGTTCATCAAAGAGTACAAGAGTAGCTAGAGAAAAGCAAAGCAAAGTACAAAGCAAGACATGACAAGCATCGGGTTGATCATGATTTCCAAGTGGGAGATCAAGTTTGGTTGTATATTAGCAAGGAAGGACTTCAAGTTGAAGGTAATAATCTCAAGCCAATTAGATATGGTCTTTTCAAAATTTTGGAAAAGATTCATAACATTGATTTCCAATTAGATTTTCCACCTCACGTGCAAATTTATTTTGTTGTGAATGTGCAAAACTTGAGATTGTATGAGCCTCCAATGATTTATGATCATGAAAATAATGTTCATATTCCATCTACATAAGATTTTACTCTTGAATATGTAAATGAGTTGCAAGAAGACTCAATTCTTGACACGAGAATCAAGACTTCACGCAGAGGCAATGTGGAGTATCTTTGAGTGGGGCTCAAAGGTACCAATCCAAATAAAGCAAGGTAGATTGAGATTAGAAAAGTGAGGAAGTTGTACCCTCACTTACTTGCTGAGTAAAAATAGACTTTTGGTGGTCCAAAACCTTCTAGTGGGGAGGAATGATTCAAGGGATCAAAAATAAAAGTGCTCAAAGTCTCCCAAAAATAGTTCCAAATCATAGATCTCATCGTTTTGATTCCAATGAAGCTTGAATTGCCTCAATCCGATACCGTATGAGAAAGTTATCACGTTCTGAAATTTTTGGCAAATAACTAAAAAGTCAACTTGCAAGGTTGACTGGGTAGGCCATATGATGATGTTGCTTTGAATCACTAGGATGATTGTGCAAGTACGGTGGTTAGATGGGCCAATCATGTGCTGACACATGGCATGATCACACAAGGCGGTTGGTGAATTTTTATTGGTTGTTGTGTTTGTCATTGGGCCTACAATAGGTCACCACGTGGCCAAATGGGATGCCGCCACGTGGCTCTGTGTATTTGGATAAAATTTTGTTAATAGATCGATCCACCTCAGTGGGGTTCAACCCCGAGACCTCTGGTAGAACGATGAAACGCCTTACCACCATACCACACATTGGTTCTTAACATATGATATGAGCCATTTTTATTTACTGATAGTCAGTTGGCACGTTTGGAGGGGGGGTCAGGCCAGCTTACTCACCCTACTGGAAAAAGCCCAAGCCATATCAATATAATTGTGACCGTGTGTAATGGTAGAGGGGGTGAGGAGTTGGCCCATAGCCCCTAGTTCCAATGTTTCAATGAAACCAATGCAAAAGTATTCATAGGGGTGAGGTGTGTGGCTCCCTGCCCACACACCAACCATGACCATATCACAAAGCACGCAACCAAGTTGTGGGGCCGATGAGGCATGTGGCACCTAGCCTATGCTCCCCGAGAACATGGGAACCATATGATCAACTCGAAAGCAGAGATTGAGGGGCGCAGTGTCAAATTAAGTGTTCGACATTTTTCACCTTTTTCGGCAGAAATGTCACCAAACCCACTAGTTTATTGTTTGGTGGTTCCACCAAAGATAAATTTGTTGCCAATTTTTTTACAAGGGTAATTTTGTAGAACACTTAGCAAGGAAATGAATAAGGAGGCCTAACTTGGCCATTTTCAGTGTTTTTAAGTCCAATAAGAGCCTACCTAGGGATTTTTGGGTTTCTAGACACAATGCCAACATTATTTTTGTGATTTGAGCATTATATGTTGATGTAATTGACATTTTGAGCATATAATTTAGAGGGCCAACATTAGAAGTTGGACCGAGGGATATAGCCCAAGAGGGATGAACGTTGTTATCAAATTGTTCGTTGCATGTCTATTTTTCTTTGTTTAAATATGCAAAGCTTAATTATGTTTAATAAGTTTATGTGTTTTTGCAATTTTGATCCATTGCCTACAAGACATAAACTAGCTTGCAAACTTTTTCAAGAAACCTTCAATTTTTAATTTTAGATCATTTGTAGCGGAGATTCTATGGTATTCATCCTCATTTAAGGTTATGACATCCATTAATACTTGCTAGACAAGTTAGGGTCCCTCTCCCTAGTCCACTTTCATACTCTAGTAATATTGATTCATCAATTTATTTCTCAAATTTCGATTCCTCTCAACATCAAACCACTACCATGTCCAATGCCAACATTGGCAGTAATACCGATCCCAATGTGGGCACCAATAGTGGATGAAATATTGGCGATAATGTTGGTAATACTCAAGGTAACTCCTCCTGGAGGTAAAATTGGAACCTCACAAGGAATGACTATTAATGTTATGAAACTAGCTAACAAAAAGATAGATCAACGACTTCATAATTAGCCTCTTCGAGGGGGCAACGTCCTTTACATTACACAAATGAACAATGATTGGATGATACAAATGACAAAACCTCCTTTATATATAGGAGTCTATGGGTCCCAATATAATCAGAGCCTACATAACAATAATATTGTAGGGGCACAATAATAACAATAGTGGGCTTCTACAGGGCATAATAATAATAACATGGGGAATATATGGGCACAATAATACAATAAGGGGGTTTCACTAATAACAATAAGCAGTTACACTAGTAATATAGGGACCTAACATGCCCCTCTCCTTCAAAAAGTGTTGTCCTCAACGCATCAGTAGTTTTGGATGCTTTTGTATAAAATTATCATCCTCCCATGTGGAATCTTCAGCAGGTAAGTTCTTCCACTTGATAAGATACTTTGAAATTGATCGACTTCGTAGCTTTCGATTTCTTGTTTTTGTGACTGCTTTAGGTTCCAATATGATTTTTCCTTCCTCATCAAGTTTTGGCAATATTGTTTGAACTAGGATATTCTCGCCTATAACCTTATTTAAGCATGAAAATGGAAAATTGGGTGCACTTGGGAAAATGCAGGAAGCTCCAATTTATATGCCATAGTACCAATATTTTGTAACACCTTATACGGACCATAATACTTTGGTGATAATTTATTATCCTTCTTAGCTTACTTGAGGGACATTTGTTGGTATGGTTGTAGTCGTAGATATACCCAGTCACCTACATCAAAACTTCTTTTGTTGCAATGTTGATCTACTTGTTGTTACATTTTATTCTGCGCCAAAGTGAGGTTATCATTTAAGAGTTTGAGAGCTTGTTGTTGATGCTCGACGTGATCTTCCACTTCTTGAACCTTAGAATTTTATTTTAAATGTGGTGTGATGGACAGTGGATGATATCCATAAAGTGCCATAAATGGGGTCATTTTTGTTGCAGTATGGAAGGAAGTGTTATACCACCATTCAGCTAGAGGCAACCACTTGACCCATTGTGTATGTTTATCATATATAAAGCAACTAAGATATCCTTCCAAACATTTTTTCACTATCTCAATTTTCCCATCATATTGAGGATGATAAGATGAGCCATGAGCTAATTGAGTACCCAAATTTCCACCTCTTTTACTCCAAAGAAACATTTGGAGCTTTTTGCATATAATTGTTTCTCCTACAATAGTTTGAGCACCTTGTCAACATGTTGAACATGATCCTTCCAAGACTTGTTGTAGATTAGTATATCATCAAAAAATACTAACACAAATTTTCGAAGGGTTTGAAAATGGAATTCATCAAACCTTGAAATGTAGAAGGTGCATTGGTAAGGCCAAAAGGCATGACCAAAAATTCATAATGAC
>APFE031691957.1:3522-53633 GCA_000404065.3 Pinus taeda | reverse complement strand
ACGATTTTCCTAAGGTCACTTGTTTCGGATGTAATTCTGGAGCCTGGGAAACACCCTAGCTTCCTTGGATCATATATCCAAAGATATATTGAGACAAGATCTGAAATTCAGACCCCAAAGTTTATGAATATTTTGGCTCAAATGGGTTTTAATTTTATCTTCTGAAACGTCGTAGTAAAAAAGTTATTGCGAAAATTTCATGATGACTAGTTTGGAGCAGCAAAACCCTAGAATCCAAATCTTTGATACCAAATGTCATGAAACCAACTCATAAAAAGATAGAAAATATAGATCAACGACTTCACAATCAACCTCTTCAAGGGGAAAACCTCCTTTACATTACATAAATGAACAATTCTTGGATGATACAAATGACAAAACCTCATTTCTATATATATGAGTCTAAAGGGTCCCAATACAATCAGAACCTACATAACAATAATATTGTAGGGGCACAACAATAACAATAATGGGCTTCTACGGGGAATAATAATAACAACATGGGAACTATATGGGCACAATAATACAATAAGGGGTTGCACTAATAATAACAAGGGGTTACACTAGTAGTATAGGGACCTAACAATTAATCAACCATTGCTTTCCTATATGGCCAATTCGAATTTCTCTGATTTAAACCAGCTCATTAATGATCCTCTTCATCATGATCCTAATTAGCCACCCATGCCAACCAAGATCCCATCCTATATTCGCAAATTTGAAGAGAACTCTAGAGAGGATCCCAACAACCATGTTTGCTATTTTCACATGTGATGTTCCTCTAATTCCATAATGGAGGATTCCATTCATCTACACCTCTTTCAACACACCCTCATTGGATTTGCTGCAGAGTGGTATGTAGATTGACCCCATTTGTCACATAAGGTGTTTGTGACCCTTTCCAATGTGTTTTTATCCTACTTCCAGTTACCTATCCATTACAATACTAGTACCAAACTTTTGACCTTGTTTCGTCAAACCTCTGTGACTCACCTTTCCAATCATGTTCAGGAATGGCATAGAAGGTAGAGCTTATGGAAAGCTCTAGAATTCGAAGACTGAGTTTTCCTGGATTAGTTCCTGTGATCCCTCCTTGCTCCAATTGTTAAATATGTTACATCCACTTTCCCTCAAACCAAATAAGAGTTCATCCAGAAGGATGTGCAATTTGATCTGATATATGCCCAATCAGGTTATGTCTACACCATTCTCCCCAACCTCCCTGGTTATGTCTACACCATTCTCCCCAACCTCCCTGGTTATGTCTACACCATTCTCCCCAACCTCCCTTGACTTGGTGCTAATTTCTACACTGAGGGAATATCATGCCACAGATGGTGTAATTGGATCAGTATCTTACCATCATCCTTCCTCATATCCACAAGGATCTATGGGATATGGACAACCTCAAGTGGGGGCCAGTACTACCTACACTTATCCTCCCCCTGGCCCTTCACATGTTAACTCATATCAAGGCACAAGAACATCTTATACATTTCCCCATTCACATCAATCAATTCCAAGGCCAAAATAGTAATCAACCTGGTTACCAAAATGTTATTGTGAAATTATACTACCCCTATGCATTTCCTAGTGCTCCATCCCTAATGGCACCAGCACCTCAACCTCTCATGCCTCAACCCCCTTTTCCACAACAATCACGACTTTTGCAAGGGAAAGTGTACACTAAGAAAACAAATCGTAGCCCCCTAACCCCAAGGAAAGGAATAAGGGGAAGGGTAACCAGAACCACCAATCTCAGGGAAACCAAGGAAACCAAGGTCATCAACCTAATGCCAATAAGGGTGATCGGTCTAACACTGCAACCCAGCAACAGGGTGCACAACCTAATAAAAATAAGCCCCTTCACATAAACAACCTTGTGTGTGTTGTGGTACCTATGGTCACTACAGTCATGGTTGTCCCCTTA
This sequence comes from Pinus taeda, assembly GCA_000404065.3. Taxonomy (NCBI): domain Eukaryota; kingdom Viridiplantae; phylum Streptophyta; class Pinopsida; order Pinales; family Pinaceae; genus Pinus; species Pinus taeda. Next base: position 51,703 of record APFE031691957.1, on the reverse strand, counting down.
TCCCTCAAATGCAGAAAGCATGGGAAGACAAAGAAGTTACCTCTAGAGGGAAGCAGCCTACGTGTTCATCCACCCTTCCCTCTATGAATTTGGTATTGCTTTGGAATCCTTTCCTAAACCAAGTATATGTGGCCACTAAATATGGAAAAAATATTTGTGTTCCCCCCTCTCATCAAACTAGGAACAAATCTTACCAAATTATCATGATGAATTTCAAAGAAATCAATCTTCCAACTCAATTGCACCAATATGATTCACCTCTTAAGGAGTCCTTCCGGGAGGCACAACCGAAAGTCTCCACAAGGCCTCTATCATCAACCAATGGTACCTTATAGATCCCTCCACCTAAGGTATAGGTTCCTTCTAGGATTTCCAAAGGTCCATTATGTCGAAATACCAACTCCTGGGTCCCCCATACCTATAGCGTTGTAGATTATTTTGGAAAATATCCTATTGTCGTGTCAGCACTGGAAGTTCTCTATATGTGCCTACCTCAATGAAAGAATCTACTATCTTCTTTGGGCATTGTGGACCCTTCAAAATATCACATGATTGTCTTTGACACTAAAAAATCAAATCAACCTCACCTTCTCCCCTTTGTTGCCTTCCAGATACTAGTTTTCATCAAGAACATAGTTGTCCAATGGTGCATCATTAACGAAGGTACATCCACCTATGTGATGCCCACCCAAGTTTGGAAGCAACTTGGTTCTCTTGAACTTTCAGCATCAACTATCACTCTCCATGCATATGATGGTCACCCTTCGTAACTTGTCAGCCTATACCAAAAAACTTTAGCTGTCATCGTGGACATGCAAGTCATAATTGATGGTAAGGTCATTGATGCCCCTCTTTAATACAACATATTGCTTGGACATACTTTCATGTACGCCATGAAAGTGGTCGCTTCTTTTTTTTCCATACCTTGAGCTTCCCTCGTAATGGGAAGATTCTCATCATCGATTAGTTGACTTACTACAATCTTTGATCTAATACATCCCCTCAGGATGTCATTTCTTCAAACAGTGGGAGATGATACAGTTCCTTCATTAATCAAGATTAGTCCAAAAGTCTATAAAGATTTCTCTTTTTTAGGGAATATTATGGCCCATCGCCTATTCCTACTAATCCTAGCTCTTCCAATTTTACCATGCTTCAAAGGTCATGAGTTTTTCAGCAACTTGGTACCTCTTCCTAGCAGCCAACTCAATAGAAATTTGTTGCTTCAGTTGTTTCCTCAGGAGGAGTACCTCTTCGACACCACTCATTTGTCCAGATACCTTTCATGTTCCTGCCACCATGTATATTCACCACCCCTATGATGGATATGCTGAGTTTGCCAATTTAACCTTAGGAATCCCAGTATGGTACATTGATCCTCCTCCCAACACCCCTCTCAATTAGCTCAAACCTTGTATGGCTTTGATACTAGTACAACCAATTCCATCGCCCCTACCATTGCTTCAATTCCCCTTCAACCTCAACAAGAATATTCTCCTATTGTGAAATCAACTAATGAAGGGGGAAAGCTTAAAAAAAGGGGGGAAAATATAAGGCAACCCAACTGGTATCCACTTCATATACAACACGTAAGCCTACTCCTCCATTTTCTTTGTACAATTTACATGGTCATGTCACTATTAATTTCCCTAATCTTCCCCATCTAAAGTGTGTGATTTCTAACGAAGAAATTTAGGTATACCATAATATCCCTGAGGTGTAAGTCACCTTACCTAAATCATCCAAAAAGAAAAATATTTTATGTACAAATCACCCATGTGCTTTGTCTGATACGTATGGACACTATTCACATCGTTGCCCTCATCTCCACTCTTTTTGCAATACCATTACTATTCTCTGTGATATGGATGTTTCTCATAGTGAAGCGTCAACTCCTCTACCTATGGCCCCTAATACCCCTTTATTTCCAGGGTAGGAGGCTAGTCAACCCAATATCCTACTTCAACTTCCTAATGTGGAAATGACAGAGAATTCCATACCCATTTTTTACTTGTCATCATCCATGGGATCGACATATTCCGACTCCTTGGAAGCATCTGAGTATGGATCTTTATATTCACCTTTTGAAGTTGCTTCCATCTCATTATCAGTGAACCTTGAATCCACTTGTCATTAGTATCCCCTAGAAGAAATTGTGTATGTGAACCTAATCCCCCATGATGATGACTATTTCATTAACCCCTTCTTTTGAATCTAGGAATTCGAACAACATACACCTTGTGGCCATTACATTTCCAAACAATATTTGGGTAAGGGGGCATCCACTTTTGAGGCTCTAGAAGAAGTAATTCTCCACAACCCTCCTAGTGCATCTGGTATTGTTGACTTTAGTTCCATTTCTCCTCCCCATTTTGAATAACTTCTAGAGTCCCATATGACTCTAGATGGTCTACTCAATCATTCCTACATCTTACCTCAATAACTCAATCCTTTTGAAATTGGTGTTCAACCCTAGTTTCATCTATATGAGAATAAGTTCATTATATATGAATTCACTCTTTGGTAATGGTGTCATCATATCTACAAACCCATACATTTAGTCCCTTCGAATCCTACATGCAATACCATGTGAGATCAGTAATCCACCATTGTATGTCTCCCACTCTATCCATCCATTCTTCACATAAGAATATCGCCATATCATAACAATAAATATTGATGGAACAACAAAGTGCATAATCATATTATGTACCAAAAAATTCCATACAAGTGTTTGGAATCCATAATTCTAAATACACCTAGCATTTTCATAGCATGCTACATACACATCCAATAGGGGGTGTCATTGACACATTTGCATACCTGATTAGTTCCCCCCATCACCATATGTTGGCGGGAAGTATCTCATGCTTGGGATCACGATTTCCCCCTTAGCCACCTTCTCACTTAATTAACATTAGTCTCGGCCTAGGCCCCAACAATCTAGGTAAGGTTGATTATCGTTTCCTTTATTGGGTATTATATCCTATCAACCTCTCCAATGGGCCATATACACTTTGCATATAACTGATGATTGATACCATATATTCAAACATTCTACTCTATGTGATGCCATATTTACCACCCGGTCCCCCTTGTTTGACTTGGTGGATGGGGATGATTCTAGACCTCCTCTAGTTGTTCATTCCCATATTAAGTTTCTTACCTTGATTCTTCACCAATAACCATCCTTCCAAGAAGCATTAAGGCATGTTTGTGGCCCATTTGGCCCTTTTTACATCATTGAATTCATTTTAAACCTCCACATGGTCACAATTCATCACATATTAAAATCAAATCTCTTCATATATGTCACTCGTACTTTGGCACTACCTTGTCTTTGCACCTGTCGACTTATGTGCCGAGTTTCATTGTGAGTAACCATTGTTTACTCATGTTTTTATGGTCTACTTTAGGCCCATTCACCATGTAATTTTGCATATTAGTAATATCACCTCGTTCATAGGATTTTCCTCTTATTTCGTAGATATCACCTTATGGACCCCCCACACTTCGGTAGTTGGATTAGCCCATCCATATTTTGCATTTCCCACCTATTAAGCATTAGAGCCTACCTCACATAGGCACTCTAGAACCATTACCCCTTTCCATTTTCGTGCCCATGTCATTCAATCCCCTTCACATTGGGAGACTGATTTGTTTTCATAACTAGATCCAGCATCAGTTGCATTTCTCACCCTTATGATCACAACTCATATCCCCTTGGACTTCCCCCTCTCATTACTTCTTGGGTACCCATAAAGGGCCTTATAACCCTTTTACTTGGTTCGGTTAATGGAAGCATCATTGGGTCCCCCTTGTTCATATCTTTGAGATTATTCATCCTTATATTCCATGGAGTGTGTTCAAAACCTCATCAAGTCTGGTTACAATATATCATCCCCTTCGTGTGTTGCATTCATCCTGTATTTCTAAGATTTTACCTCCAGATGTCTTGATTTGTCTTTGAAAATCCTTCATCTGAGTAATTGACCATCCCATTTGTAATCGTATTAGTTGCTTCTGAGTCAACCTTGCATGTTATTCTCTTACAAGGGAATTCTTAAGCTCACCCATCCACTCATTTTCTATCATACTTCTTGGTTTTAGTCTATATTAGTCACATTACTATATTCCTCGTGACTTTGTTGAGGACTAATCATTGCCTCAATGCTAGTGGGTCCTCCCCTGTCGAATTCGGCACATTTATTCCAGGAGAGTGTCCTAGAGGGTTGTGTGCCTTGGATCCAGTTTCTTCATTATTGGGTGCCTCAGATCAAACAAAGGGAACCAAAATTTCCCTATGTCTTTGTTGTTTCTCATGTGTTCGACTCCAGCTCATTATTGCATGATTAAGAATTGTACACTTGATGGTATAGTGCTCTAGTAGATTGTCCCAACAATTACTAGGCATGTGTGAGATGTTCTAGACCTAATGAGGGGGTGTCCCTTCAGGTGGTCCCCCACATGTGAAGCCATCAACAGTTCCTATTCCAACTGTAGATGTAGTTCCTTAGATTTGACTAGCTTGCTTTTAGTTGATCGCATAGCCCACCGCATGAACCCTCTTTCCACTAGCTCATTTAGATCTTCAAACCCCTTTCATGTTCTGTATGAACTCTTTCCACTAGCTCATTTAGATCTTCAAACCCCTTTCATGTTCTGTATGACAAAATAAAATTATCTCCATTGGGTTCTCTCTTATGATTTTTGGCATGTATTTTCAAATTTTATGAACTCTTTTGTAGGTTTTCTCTAACAATTTTTTGCAAATCTGAAGGTTATTGCTGAAGATTGTAGGATTTTATGGAGATCTTTTCTCTTTTTTTGTTAGGTGATTTTGTCACTAGTCATAAAGAGTGAAATTTTGGTACACTAATCTAAAAAATTAATCCTAAAGGAATGGTTCTAGAACTTCGTTACAATGTGTACAAGTTTCTTTTATTAATGTTGTGTGTTGTTTGTAGTATGTGATTGTGGGTTGTGTGGGGTATATAATTACTATCATTCTGGATTGGTATCAGAGCTAAAGGTTCAATACTAGACCTCTCGAGACAAAGTTGGGATCTCTAATATGGTACGATAATGTGTTAACATATGTTACAAATTCATGCTTTGGGCGTGGCTCGACATTGGGCTAGAAGGGACCTATAAACATGGTTTTGGAACTCTGTTACAGAGTGTAAAACTTGCTTTGATTAATGTTGTGTGTTGTTTGTAGTATGTGATTATGGATTGCATGTGGTATATGATTACTATTTTTCTAACTGATGATCTGACTTGAGGTGTGGTGTTTCATATGGATATGCACTAACCGACTTACTGCAGTTGAATCAAGGTGATGGTAAATGTGATTATTCATATTTGGATTGGCTAATAGTGGGGTGTGTGTGTGTGTGTGTGACAACACATAAGAATACACCAACAAACAATGGATGAATAGTGGAATGGTGTAATAGAAAACTGACATATCACAACATGGGCATGAGGAAGAGTCCGTTGAGAAAAGAGAAGAGGTGGGATCTCCTAATTGGCTAGATACATTAAGAAGCTTAAGAGTTGAGATAAGAAGTTGCAAGGCTGAAAATGAAAATATTAGTGTTTGCAAGTTTCTATGGTGGTCATAATTTGAAGAATATGATTCCAAATTTTTATCCACAGTAATCATTTTCAATTGACGTTTCTAGTAAAAAACCGTACCCATCATCAAGATGTAAATTGTTGAGAGAAGGAGGAGAGGAAAAAGGGAATAAATAAATAATAAAAAGGAACTAAGGAAAAAAAACCGACAATAGGTAAACCCTAAAAGCTAAAACCAAAAAATGAAAGAAGTAAATATAAAAGATGAAAGAAATAAATTGTTAATAAAAGAAAAATAATTCATTAATAATATATCATGATAGTAAAATAATTCTATAAGAATTATAAGTATTAGTATTAATTATATTAGAATAAAAGTAAAGATAGAAATAAAGTAGGAACAATTAAAATTATTAATATATTAGTATTATCAATATTATAGTCCATATTATACAACGATATGTAATGTATTAATTAAATATTAGAGAGAGCTATAGGATCAGAGAAATAGATTAATGTACTTTTTATTATAATGATTAGTACACAGTTTAATTCGTTAATAATAAAATAGTTCCTATCTATTGGTAAATATGTTAGATTATTGTTTTCTATATCAGTACTAATATATCATATAATATTATGGTAATAATTAATATAATAGTATTAATGTGTTAATAAAATTAGTTATATATATGTATATATATATATATAATGGATAAATACATAAGAACTTAGAGTTGAGAGCGTATCGGGAGCCAACTCCTACTAACTTCGAGTCCACCATCCCGATTGAGGATTGTAATTTAATCCATGGGTGGTCAGCAATGGAAAAGACCATGATGGTTGGCCTTCATTAGTGTTTGAATAATAGCCTTCATCTATTATTTCATCATAGTTTCGGATGAAAATATGTCATTTATTGGGATCAAGGACAGAAGTACCTATTGACTTGGTTACAACTAAACCTTGGGTAGACAACCTTAGGACTTTCAGCTCACATGATTTCCTCTAGATACTGAGTGGAATTTCACCTTAATTTTCTTAATATGATATACCCAAGATCTTCTAGTTCACTTTGTGTTCCTTGTGGTATCTCCCAATTTCACTAAGAAAACACTAAGCTATCACCTTTGTTTCCCTTTACAACTAATGATTTTATCCTTGCTACAGGAAATACTCATTCAATGAAATTTTCTCAAAATTTCAATGTTATCAAAATCTTATGGGTGTTCATTTCTTTTGAGAAAAAAAAAATTGTTTTTCCACAATTCTTGCTCATTATTTCTTCAAAAAAATTATTAATTTTTTTAGTGATCAAATGTAATGCATTGTTTTTCTTCCTAAACAAAATTGAATTTTAAATAAACATCTTATTACAACAAACAACAATGCTAACTTGAAAATGTTATGATTTTTCTATAATAATAAAAAAAGTATAGTCAAAGTTCCAAATGTAATTTTCCTATAGGTTTTCTTTGTAATTGAGTAAGTATTCTTCAACAAAAGTTATAAATTGTAAATGGCCAAGGTTCAATGATGATATAAAACCCACATCAACGAAGCTTTAATAGGTTGAATTTGGCCAAACATTGAATCAAATAGGATTTGATAAAGAGTGTGGCCAAGAGTTGGATCAAAATATAACTCTAATACCAATGAAATGAACAAGGTTCTTACTAAAAAAATATCCAACATAAAAATGACACCAAACAAATATCCATAAAGGAGAAAACATATAAATATAATGAATAAGATATGATTGAAATGATATGATATGGTTTGCATTAATGAGGGCATTAATTTTTATAGACCTCAAGATAACCTTTCACGTAAAGGTATGTCTTTATGTGATTCACCTCTTAATAATATTAATATTTTAAGCTCTATAATTTGGGGGGGTGTGTGAGTAATATTTATTTTAATATACATAAAAAACATCACCTAAAGGAATCTGAAATAAAATGGTGCCACCTTCTCTAATGCGATAAGTAGCATCATCAGAGGATCCATGCTTGTGCCTTCCGTGTGCTTGTAAACCCTACTAAATAATACCCTATCATATGTCATATGTCTCTAAGATCCATTATCCACATACCATCCAACACTAAACACTATTAGAAGACAAGCAAATAACTCTAGCCACGATCGTCCTAGAAAATATGCAATATGAAGAATATCATAAACCTATCACAAGGGAAAAACATTGGTACCTACTAGAACAAATTAGGCACCTATTGCAAGTCCTTGGCATCTCATCCACTAAAAATAAATCCATCCCAGTGAATAATCACATGATTTTCCAATTATCACTAGAAACCCTTAAAGCAAATCAATTATTGTAGAGGGTTATAAGCACATAACACCCCTTATTAAGACTTAGGTATTGGATTATCACATTCATATTATTATATTAATAAGTAATCCATAAGCTTTGATTGTACCATTTCATTAAATTTGTACTATTTATCTCTTATACATATACCAAGGGGACATAGTTTTAGGATTATCTCATCTTGTCTATTTCATTGAATTTATTAGAAAATGAGGTTTCCCCCTCAAAGTTTGTTGTATTCATTGACTTATTATAATTTTTAAGGTACTCTAATAATTATATTTATGATCAAATCCCTTGATCCTTTGGCTTTTCTCTTTCAATCAAGACAACATGGAATTTTCACTATAACTTGTTTTTTGGGGATCTTTAGATAACCATTTTTTTAGGAGACTAAGAAAAAATAGCTTAATACACACGAACAAAAAATTAAAATTATGGTCCATTATAGTTTTCAATATATAACCTATGGAATTTAGGGTTTCTGACTAATCCTAAAATGAAACTCAAACAAGATATTCTTATTTTCACTATAATTTTTTTGGGGAAGGTTTTTAGTCAATCAAATTTTGTGGATATTGAGGAGAAATAGTATAAGAGGTCAAGATTTTATATTTTGGGTCATTTTAATTTCAAAGATTAGTCTATGTAAGATAGGGTTTGTGATTAATCTCGAAATAAGTTTTAAGAGAGTCATCTTGGAATTTCTGCTATAATTTTTTTCTGGTAAAATTTCAAACTCTAACATTTTTAGAATACTAAGGAGACATAGTGAATTACATGTGGAAAAAATTTCAAATTTTGACTCATTATACTTTATGAGATATATCTTATGAAAGTTATGGTTTTTGACTAATCTAGAAATTAATTTTAAAGAAATCATCTTAACATTTTTTCTAAAACATTTCTTTAATGAAATTTCAGAATATGGAATTTTTAGAAATTTAAGAAATCATATCAGGGTGCTACAAGGAAAATTTAGAGATTCATAACGGCTTAAAATTTAGAGATATATCAAAACAATGGTCAGTTCCCCAGAAAATATCCAAATTAAGATTTTAAAAGTATGTAATTTATAATTGGCATAACTTTTAATTCGAAGTTCCATTTTTGGGTGATTGAAAATTGTGATAAAGAATATTATTATTATTTCTTCATATGACAAAGGGTTCTATAAGAAATATTTTTCCTCATAAAAACTCAAACATGACATCCAAAGAAAGTGAGGACTCACAATCCATGTTCTCCCATTAAATGAGTCATAGAGTGGTGAAACAAGAGAATTTATCATGTTCTCAAGAAGTCCTCAAAAGGGATACAGAAAAATAAAATGAATGAAAATAAGGAACAAATGGAAGATAATATGGATGAAATGGAAAAGGAGATGGAAGAAATACAAAACCTTCTCTTAGAGAGTCTTTCTAAAAGGGATATCAAGATCCAAGAGGATCATGAAAATAAAGAGAACAATTATGTTGGGACTCAATCAAATATAAGATTATTTTGTCACAATTGTAGAGCACAAATATTGAATCACATAATAATGATCATTCACCACTCCAAGATCCACAACATCAAAGGTTAAACTTGGCACTAAGAAACTACTTCATTCCAAACATTGATATGTTTAAGTTTGATGGAAAAGATCCTATAAAATGGATATTTCAAATGGAGCAATACCTTACTCTACACCAAGTGTTAGATTTACAAAATATAATTATTACATAATTGTATTTAGAACAAGATCAATTTGTATGGTATCAATGGCTTTGTGAAAAGAAAAATGATTCTATTATATCTTGGTCCATTTTTACGAAAAATATTTAGAGCACATTAGGGATATTAAGAGAAATACATTCTTTAGTCAATTGATAAGACATCGGAAAAAAAGTCAAATTATAGAGCACATTCAACAATTCTAAAAGTTGAGTCTAGGGGTAAAGAACATTCCAGAGGATAATTTTTTAGCCCTATTTATATGAACTTTAAGGGAAAGCATCCAAAATCAATTGTGTCTCTTTGAAATCCCCAGAGCATATTTTTAGTTTGTCAAGGAAATTTGAAAGTAAAAAATATGGCTACTAGAAGAGTTCTCACTAACACATATAAAGAACATCACGCTAACTCTCCTAACCTAGCTTAACTGACAAGGTTAACACCTCAACAAATGGATGAAATAAGAGAAAAAATAGATTATGTTTCAATTATGATAGGAAGTACAGTAAGGGGCATAAATTTGATGAGAATAAAATGTTCTACGTAAACTGTGAAGAGGAATATGTCAAGGATTGGAACTATCACAATATATATAGCTATAAGGGACTACTCCAACAATATGTTTTCATGCATTGGCCAAAATTAGTACTCCAAAAACCCTCAAGATAGAAGGATATGTTCAAAATAAAAATAAAACAACATTGTTGATTGATTCAAGTAGTACCCATAACTTTATCAATTACAGATAGACAAAACTTCTCAATTGTTTTGTATTTCCAACATAATAATTTTAAGTAATTATTATAGATGGAGGTACCATAAATTGTTCAAGGAAGTTTCATAGGATTGATATGATTATGGAGGAGTATTTATTAAATGGCCCCATGATTGCACTCCAAATGGGTGGTGTTGATGTTGTATTAGGGGTCTAATGGTTAAAATCATTTGGAATAGTGGCCCTTAATTTTCATGATTTTTTCCTCGAAAGGTGTTAGGCGGATAAATCCCTCTTTCTAACAAGAGCGATCTCCCTATATCCTAAAGGAAACTAGAAACAAACAAACAATTGAATAGCTCGTTCCCTAAACTTATTTTATTTGAATTGTAAATACAAGAGTAGGAGAATAAGCCTCTTACCTATTCACAAAATGCTTGATGGATATCCCTTCTATGTCTTGATGAAGTTTCCAAATACTCAAAAAGACCTACAATCACAAACATAAGAGAGATCAAAGGCATATGCAATCATAACAATTCAAACAATCTTAATCTAATGATCAAGGAGATTAGATATTAAGATTATCTTAATGAATATCAAAAGAAGCATCAATCATTCATCATTTCAATAATGAAATACAATGGAAAAAAGGATTCATTTGTATTAATTCAAGGATAAAGAAGAGCCTTACAACTTCTACCTTGATGTCATGAGGTTCCTCCCAAATGCCTCTAAACCTCTCCTTAGCTGATAAGCCTCCCAATCTAAATCCAAAAGCATAAGCATATCTTTTTTGAACCTCTTCAATCCTTCTATAAAGAAGTTCTAGATCCAAAAGAGAAGGATGAGATCCTCTAATTGGGGGATTAGGGTTCCTTGATGAAAGAGAATTAGCTCCATGATCTGAGGGGTATGGCTCAAATAAAGATGACCTAGAAGCTTTCAGTTCGATATATTTGACCAACAATTCTTCTGGAGTTCAATTTTTATTTTTACATTTCTTTGAGTTATGTGCGCAGTCTATAGTGGAAGATGGAGCGCAGTTTTGCGCAGTTTTCAGGGATATAAACTGTAAATGTGCAGAAACTAACTAGGAAGAGCGCACAGGTCATACTTAACGAGTCATAAAGCCATTTTACCCAAAATTCACATCTTCTTCATGGGGTTTTGATTGTTTGACTTCTAAGGGAGTGTAATGGAACATGTTTATGCATGGCGAGAGATCCATTTTAACGTTCAAGTGTCATGGTGACATAATGACATGTAAAAAAAGGAAAGGAAATTGAATTTAGAGATTTCCAAGGGAAACACTTTAAAGTGATAATCTCTAAAAGCATGACAAATTTACTCAAAAAATGACACCACGGTGTAATTGCACAATTATGCTCGTTAGATGTTGAAACATCTATATTCTCTACTCTAATAGATCTCCAACAATTTATCAATTATTCCAAGGTATTTGTAGAGATTCCTAAGGGTATTCCACCTACTCAAGACCATGACGATACTATTCATTTGTGATTTGAAATTTTACCACCTAACATTAGGCTTTACAAGTATGCATATGCACAAAAGAGTGAGAATGAGTGTCTGATTCAAGAAATGTTAGATGATGACATCATTCAACTCAACTGAAGTGCTTTCTCTTTCCCAATGGTGATGGTTACAAAATATGATGTTCATGGCATATGGGTCTAAATTATAGGCAATGCAACAAAATGACCATTCAAAGATAAGTTTCTTATTTGTGTCATTGATGAAGTATTAGATGAATTGCATGGAATATTTTTATTTACTATGTTGGATCTTTGTTTAGGTTATCATGAAATCAGAACGAGGCAATAAGACATTCCCAAAATAGCCTTTAGAACACATGAAAGTCATTATGAGTTTTTGGTTATGTCATTTGGACTTACTAATGCACTTTCAACATTTCAAAACTTGATTTATTATATTTTCAAACTCTTCTTTAGAAAATTTGTGTTAGTATTTTTTGGTGACAAATTAATTTATAGCAAATATTGGGAAGAGCGTGTACAAAATTTAAATAGGGTCTTAAGACTATTGAAAAGAAACAACTATATGCAAATCCTTCCAAGTGTGTCTTTAAAGTTCAATAATGGAATACTGAGGTCATATTGTATCCCATGAAAGTGTCAAAGTGGACCCTAACAAAATTAAATCTATGATAGAATGTCCAATCCCCAAAACTTTGAAGAAATTTAGAGTATTATTAGGATTGACAATATATTATTGCTAATTTGTTAATAATTATGGTCAAATAACAACACCTCTAACAACATTATTAAATGATGAAGCCATTTATTAAACTCAACAAGCAAAGAAAGAATTTTAGAAACTTAAGGAGGCTATGTGTACAACTCTTGTCATGACCACACCTAAATCACAAAAACATTTGTTGTGAAGTGTGATGCCTCAAGCCATGGTGTTGATACAACGTTGATGCAAGAAGAAATACCCCTTGACATTGAGAGCACCCAACTTAAATAAAAGAACTTGTTCAAAACCATTTATGAGAAAGAAATGTTGGCCATATTATATGTGGTTAAAAAATGACACCCTTACCTAATGGGAATAATGGGAAGGAACTTCAAAGTAAAAACAAATCATGCGAATGGTTTGAAGTGCTTCATGGAGCAATGATTATCTTCAAAAGAGCAACCAAAATGAGTTACAAAGATGCTATGTTATGTCATTTTGAAATTATTTAAAAAAAAAAAAAAGGAAAATAAAGTATGGTGGAAAATGCACTTTCAAGGAAATAAGGAGAAATGGAGGGTTTACTATGTGATATTTCTATTCCATAATATGATTGAGTGTAAGAAGAGGTAGTTGAATGGAAGCAATATCGAAAGTTTTGCAAAACCATTTAACAACTACAAGAGAAATCAAGTGCATTAAATACATTCATGTGTAAGAATGATCTATTGTGGTATCAAGATCAACTATATATATTTAAGTAAGAATGCCCAACTCAAACAAAAGAACCTTTTTGAATTGCACATTTCTCCTATAGGATGACATTTATGGTTCTTGAAAAATTACCTTAAGATAAAAAATGATTTTTTCTTGGAAGATCTTAAAATTTATGTTCAAAAGTTTGTGGCGGGATGTGTGGCCTGCCTACAACCTCAGGGAGAAATGATCAATACCCTAGGTCTCCTATAACCATTAGCTATAAAAATTCAATGTTGGGAATAAATTTCAATGGATTTCATTACATCTTTGCCCAAATCTAAAGGAAAGAATGTCATTATGGTAGTAGTAGATCGACTAACAAAGTATGACCATAATTATTCTATTTCTCATCCTTTTAAAGCAAGTACAATGGCAACAACCTTCATGTAAATAATCACATGGAATTCTAAAGAACATTGTAAGTGACAAAGATCTAATTTTCACTAGAAAATTTTGGAATGAATTATTTTCTTGTTTGGGTACTCAATTTTCTCACAACTCATCTTGTCATCCTCAATATGATGGGAAAACTAAGGTTGTGTATAAATGTTTAGAATTATATCTTCATTTCTTTGCATCTAATAAATAGAAAGAATGGTTCAAGTGCTTTCCCTTGTCAGGATGGTGCTACAACACATCCTTCCAAACTTCATCAAAATTGTTCCCATTTATGCCACTTTATGGATATCATCCTCCATCCGTCACATCACCCTTGAAAGGTACTACAATGGTTCAAGCAATGGAGGACGACACAAACACCAACAAGAGGTTCTCAAACTATTGTAAGGTTTGTACTTGGTTATAATAAAAATAGGATGAAACAACAAGTAGATCAATAGCACAATGAAAGGGAATTTGAAGTGGTGGATTGGGTATGTTTGAGGTTATAGCCATATAAATAGAGGTCCTTAAGAAACAAAAAAGAACAATAAATAAGAACCCAGGTATTATGGCCCCTATAAGGTGTTTCAAAGTATTGGAAGTATGGATTACAAAATGAATTTTTCTCCATCTTCATGTGTACATCAAGTATTCCAAGTTTCTTGCTTAAAAATGGTAATTAATGGTAATATTCCAATCCAAACTATTTTACCAGAGACTAATGAACAAGAGAAAATCATACTAAAATCATAAACAATACTTGAAATAAGGATTAAGTAGCTACAAAATCAAGAAATTACCAAATACTTCATAAAATAAAAGAACCTACCCATGGGAGAGGCAATGTGGGAAGAAAAGCTATCCATGAAAAAACACCTACAATTAGTCAAGTGTTAAGGAAAACACTTATGCAAATGGGAAGGGGATGTTAATCGAATAAAACCCCTTATTAATCCTTATATATTGGGTTATTACATTTTTATTGTTATATTAGTAGTTCGGCCAAAACATTTCATCGTACCCTTTCATTATAATTGTATTATTTTCTCTTATCTATATACTATCTCAACTTGTCTTTTATATTGGATTCATTGTAAAAAAAGGTTTCCCCTTTAAAATGGATTTTATTCATCGAATTTTTATAATTTTTAAAGTGCTTGGATCATTACAGAGATCTCTAAGTGTAACATTTGTTGAAAATGCATCCATAACAAAATAAATGTAGCAGATCCATCATTATTATGATAAGAGAAACCCATCAGGGGCCTCCCATAAGCGCATGTGCTTATTTCAATCACGTTAGGGTTCCACACCCAATAACCTCAAATAAGTTAAAGTTCCTCTCACAACTAATCTTCTACTAATATGCAAGCTCACTCTTACACCTATAGTGATCTCAGTTGCAAAAGCTTTGAGTCTGCATGGAAGTTTGCTCAATTTCGAATTCATAAATTTCACCTCTTAGCTTTATATTTTAACCCTTTGAATCTCCAACCTTAGCAGTGTTATAAAATATAAACAAAACAATGATGACAACAAATAATGTTTCAATCCTTAACAATCCTAATATTATAAGAAATCCAAACAAAAAGATACCAAAGTGTTCCAATAAATGTTAACACTCTAGGGTAATCTTACCATGCATAATCCATATCTGAAAATCATTATTTTTAGTAGAAAAAAAATCATTAATTTCTACAATTAAAATGTTAAATCACATAGCATAATCACCATGAAATTATGTCAAAATAACAAGACATATATAGTTAAAAATTACAAATCAAGAAAAACATAGATGGGTGAAAACAAAATCTATAAATTATTGGACAATTGAAAACTTCATTAATATGCATAAGAAAAAGTCCATGTACATACCATTGCCTTATCATAAGGCCATTACAATCAACTAGCTATCCAAAATCCTCGTGAGGGAAAACAAAAATTTAACCTGCCCATTTAAGAATCTCCAGCAATCATGAATAACTCAAGTGAGTCCTCTAAGACAAGACATTTATTCCTCTTGTTCTTATTCTTCACCAAGTATAACTTATGGTTTCATCACAAAACCTTAATTTCCAAATCCCTAGGGATGAAATCCAACCTTAAACTTAAATATACTCCAAGAAGTTCAATAAAACCTAGTGGCTCCAAGAAAAAGAGAAATCAAAATTACAAATGAAAACATAAAAGAGAGAGGGGATGACTATTATACTCCTTTTGTCACATATCTAAAACAAAATGACTAAGAATGAATATGAAAAACTATCATCTCCAATGTCCTCTTCAAAGAGTAAACTCTAGTATATCACAATAACAATCTCCCAAAAAAGACATTATCTTTCCTTTTAATGTCTCTATTAGGGTTTTGTCACAAACCCTAGCAACTTCCTCCAAGAAGACAAGTACAAAAAAAAATGCAGTGATGATAATGATGAATGACTCTATCTTTTCTCTATATAAATGAAAAGTAAGGGAGGGAAACAATAAATGTATGTACCAATTCCCTTTCAAGAAGCCTACAATAATCACATGTGGAGCACTACATTTGTAGGGTACATATGTCAAGCACCAAGGTAACGTTATGCAATAAAATCTCGAGGATGATGTAGCTACACAAGGTTTGTTTTCACTCTTCCACCATGAGCCCACATGGACTCTATCACTTCTAAACCATGTGCTCCAATAGTTCCAAGCTTGTTGCATGAAAAATTTTGCAACCCAAGTATTCCCAATACAATTCAATAATTTTCATGGGAATCCAAACTACACCATGTTAGCTAGGGCTTGATGTCTTCCTTCAAGATGCATAATTATCCTCTTTTAACATAGGGGATTCTCCAAGTGAACAGCCATCTCCAAGTGGCCATCATGAAAGATTCCACCCAAGCTATTAGAATATCTTGAATGCCTTAGGAAAGAATGCTCAGCAAACACCCAACAAAAGTGAAGCAACCATTGAGTAGTACATCTCCAATGTGTGAATCCATCACAAACCATATCCTATGTGCAAATACATCTTGGACTATCCAAAGACTAAAAATATAGAATGCACCCAAAATTTCATGAAACATCTCCAAACATGGCATAAACAGTTTCAAAGTAACCAAAAAGCTAATATGAATCTCCAAACCCTAATGTTGTAAACCTTGTCACAACTTAAACACTAAAAAGTTGCATTTCCCTTTATTTAGAAAAAAAATCAAACAAAAGAGCAAGCAACCACTCTTTAACCATGAACGCCCTCTACATTCCACAAGTAAATAAAAATAGCATGCCAAATATGCCAATACTTACATATTCACTCAATATAGCTACATTATTATACATTGAACAAGATTGAAATGCATAGATAAAGACTTGCATAAGTTTCCTATAAACTACCATGGATATTCTACTCGAACAGTTTGTTACAATAGATTTGATAAAATCACTGAAATCGATACTATGTGGG
The DNA here is from genome assembly GCA_000404065.3 of Pinus taeda. Lineage (NCBI taxonomy): Eukaryota > Viridiplantae > Streptophyta > Pinopsida > Pinales > Pinaceae > Pinus > Pinus taeda. The sequence continues at coordinate 34,546 of APFE031691957.1, read as the reverse complement.
TTAATTTTCCTTTAGATCTCAAATTCTCTAATTTTTTATTTTCTACTTAAATAAATGAAATGTAAGAAATATTAACATAAATAAAATACACACCATCCACAATAGACATAGGCACAAGTTTTGTCTTAGAATATCCTTACGAAATAAAACCCAGTGAAAAGGTGAAGCTACTTTGTTCTCTTTTCTCTGGTAAGGAAATATGTAAGTACAAAGGAAGAGGCACTCTCTATGGAGTTACCTAAGACTTGCAGCCTGTGAGGCTGCTAGAAAACCTTACCCCCTCTATTCTATTATCCAACTTCTCTCTTCTAATTTCTCTGTTCAACTATGGAACAAATTCAATAACATAGAATGGAACCCCTACTCCTCTTAGTGGCCCAGTATTTAATATATCTCGATAGCCAACTAGGGGTAAATTTTGACTCCCTCAACCCTCAAATAGAGTTAAAATTTTGGACTTGTTGAAATATTTTTGGAATTGTACACATGGCTAGCCCCATGTACATGAGTAATGGGAGTTAAAGTGGCACCCTTTCGTACCATGGTGATCAACACGATAGATCACGATTGAACTCTGATTTACGTGATTTTTGCATCATTGGAAAGGTCAAGTGTAAATCAATGTCCTTAATTTTGACACTAAAGTGGGAAAGTTTTGACCCAAAAAAAATCATTTGATTCCTTAAAATGTTGTTGGAAGGTTTCAAGCCTCAATTTTCCAAACTAGAACCTACCACTAAAATCAATTTACAAGTTGATTCCTCCAATTTTTCCACCCAGAAAGTATCGAGATTGATGATAAATAGTATAATGATCCAATCTAGATCATACCTCCCCATTTAGGAAGGCTTTTGGTACCCAAAACCTTTAGTGAATGATATGAGGAAATTTTCCCTCTACCTTCTCCTTAGAGAGCTAATAGTTTGATTTTCCTAGAAGTTGTCCTTTCAACCAAATATGCCAAAGGTCACATTGATCGTGTCTATTAGTTTTGGACCACTTCTACAAAACTATGTCCTCTACTAACTCTGCTTGAGCATATGATACTTAGTCCTCTATGGAACATGGTACCTACCCCTCCTTATCCAAAATGGAAGGCTCATAGAATTTGATATTCTCCACATTCACCACTGAGTAATTTCACATGTGTGGGGGTAGATTGATTCTGTAAGCATTATCTACCACTTTTTCCAATACCTCAAAATACCATACCATAAATCCTTAATCTTCTTACCAAGACCACGTAGTCTTTCCTTGTTTAGTTGTAACCATACTTTGTCTCCCACTGTGAATAACCTCTTTGTTTTGTATTAATCGCACTTGGCATTACATTTTTCTTGTGACATCTTCAACATCTCGTGTACTTGCAAATAAATCTATCTGATTTTCTCAACATTTTTTCTACTATTAATGCATTTCCTATGAGGTCCTCCATCACTCCTCCTTGTTGTCCATATACAACATCCAATCCAAAGCAAGTTTCATAACATGAATTACCAATAGAATTATGGACTATTTTGTTATAAGATGCTATATATAGATCTTGAGATTTTATCTCAAGCCTTTGAATTTTTTTTTATTGTAACCTCTCAAAAGTTGCACAAAATTCATATTGACTACTTCTATCTTCCCATATATCTATGAATGGAATGTTGTAGAACTCTTCAATTTCATGTCCATCTTCTCCCACAATGTAATTCAAAATGCACTGTGCACGAAGACCTATTCAAAAAATAAATCTGTTGCTTCTTGTCATTTTATGGTCATTTTGCAAGCCATGAGAATACATATATTGTTGAACCTATCAACTACCACAAATAGGTAGTCTTTCCCCTTCCTGATTGTTGATAAACCTCCCACAAAATCTAGAGAAATGCTTTCTCGAGGTATGGTGAGTATCGATAAGGGATGGTAGAGACCTTGTTTCCTATTATTGAGCTTGTTAGTACAACAAATTATCCATGCCTCTAATATATCGTGCTACATATTCTTACATTTTAGTCTGGTACTCATACCTTTGTAAGTTGGTAATTTTATTCCTAACACCAAAATGTGTTGCAACCTCGAAGATGTGAGCCTCTATGATATGCTATAGTCACACATCTTTAGGAACACAAAGCTTTTCCAACTGATAGAGTCATCCATTCTAGAAATGATAGTTAGCTTTGTTGTCACCATCTTATACATAGCTCTAACCATGTAGTTGTCGAAACACCTCCTTGAAGTCATCATCTCATGTGTATTTCACTTTGTATGCATCATGGGTGAAAGGTGTATAAATTAGGTTGTATATTTGCAACTGATCATGAAGTTTTAATCAAAATCACAAGACACAAACCTAAATTATTGCTCTGCGGACATTAATTCACAATTTAGAACAAAAATCTCAGACATGCAAGAAGAAATAACACACATGCAACAAGTATTTTTACCTGGGGAAAGTAATCTACTAAAAACCCCATTGCCTCTTGCATTAATAAAATGAAATAGAGATGTCTTACAATTAATTTTCTCAACTGAGCTCACCCTGCAAGTGCACAACCTATCTCTCTACTCACTGAAGGCCTCTGACCCAGACTTAGTGTTAGAAAAATATTATATATGACAGAGAAATGCAAGTCATATAATATGCGGAAAAACACAAACACATAAAACCAGAGAGACACAGATATATGTGGTTCACTCAGTTTGGGCTATGTCCACCCTGAATAGCCAGTCCTTCCTTTTTATTATCTAGCGAAATGAAGAGACACAACCTACATCAAATCCGTTGTAATATCCTATGTTTTCTCTTACAGTCTCACCTCTCTGTTTCTCGCTCTGAGAATACACATATGTTCCACAACCTCAATACAATACCCTCATACAAAGAGAGGGGTTTCCTTCTAGGGCAAAAAACCCTAAACTAAACATAAATTCTACCATCAGATCATCCGCCTAATGAACGGCCCAGATTGAGTACAAATTACTATACTTTTATAAGGCAATTCGACATATGTTTTTAGCTTCGGGGGCACTGCCCCCAAAACCCCTGCCGGGGGACCGTTGACCCCCAGACCCCCCAACCGGGGGGGATGTCCCCCCCCCAACAAGTCCCCCCCATGTGGAGGGGTGTACAATCTTCCTGGGGTATACATCCAGCTGAAACAAAGACCTCTAAATTAGGATGATAATCATGCTCCACACCCAACACTTAGTCAGGTTTTTCCTCGGATTTAGCCGTTATTTCCTTGTGTTGTTCCTCAAGGAATTAACCCCTATTATTTAGGAAAATCCTCTAATTTAATTGCTCAATTCCTTAGACTGATCACCTAACTGCATGCAACAACTACACACTCAAGACTGGTCTACAACTGATGTTACACTACCTTGGAATCTCCACCTCAACGGGTAACTCGAATTCTTTGCATGCACTATCTATTTTGGGCTAATTGATTAGTTAACTAGATTATCACTGAGTTTGACTAAAGTCCCACTACTTAACTAACCTTCCACTATTTCCTCCCAAGGTTGGAACTAGTTTAACTGAAAACAACCTGAGATAACTAGCCTTGATTACTGCAAATTAGCAATCACACTAACGCATCTTGTTCCTTTGTTGGAATGTACTGCAAAAACATTATCTTCCTCTCCACACAATCTTGTAAATGGTGATACCAGATATCTATATGCTTGGATCGATCGTGAAAAAGGCTAATTGCAAAGAGCTTGATGCAACTCTAATTATCACAATAGATCACAATTGGATCCATCATCTGAAAAACAATCCAGAAATTATAGTTCTCATCCAGATCACCTCACATCTTGCTTAACTGGAAGCCATGTATTATGCTTATGTTAATCTGAGTGCCACAGATCTTTGCTTCCTCCTATACCAGGAAACCGTTGTGGACCTAACACTAGAAATTCCACCTAATGTACTATTTTGGTCTGATGGTCTCCCCACCCAATCTACATCTATGAAGCCACACAACTTCACTCCTTTTGTCTGCCTATACCATAATCCAAACTGGGTAGTGCCTCTTAGCTACCATAAAACATTCTTAGTTTCCCTTCAAAATAATTTGGTTGGCCTAACCATAGCTTGGCTCAATTGGTTGACTATATCACACATATCTAGTCATGTATTCACAAGATACATTAGTGAACCCACCAACTTCCGATAAATAGTAGCATCCACTTCCTCACCTGAAGGGGAATCCTCTTTCCTCCAATTAGTCATTAGAGGTGTCTCTATGGGTTTGCAACTGTCCATGTGGAACCTCTAAAGTGTCTCATTGGCATACTTGCCTTGAGAGATAAACAGTTCCCCATCACCTTGTCATACTTCCAATATGAGGAAGTAGTGCATGAGACCCATGTCCTTCATTTCAAACTCTCTCGCAAGGTCCTCCTTGCAAGATCTAGTCAACTTCTCCTCACCACTTAAAATCAAGTCATCAACATATAAGACAATAATCAATAACTTACCTTCTACCAAGATATGATAGAGGTTTTCATCTGCTTCACTTTTGGTGAAACCCAAACCAGTGAGATAGCTATCGATCCTAGTGTACCAAGCATGGGGTGCTTTCTTGAGATCGTACAATGCTCACTTAAGTACGCACACATGAGACTCCCAACCATAAGTATCAAAGTCATCTAGTTGCTCAATATACACCTCCTCCTCAATAATTCCATTGAGGAATGTTGTTTTCACATCCATTTGGTGGATCTTCCACCCCATCTATGTAGTCAGAGAAAGAAATGATATAATGGGTGAGTACCTTACTACAAGAGCAAAGGTCTCCTCATAGTCAATCCCCTCAACTTGAGAGTACCCCTTGGCCACAAATCATTAGGGGAATTTTGAGGTCTAAAATGGACCTCCTAAGAAAAATGTTCAAACAAAATAAACTTTATAGAACCAATAGGATTCAAGATGATGATTTCAACCATGGGGGATGATTCACCCTTTTTGGAGTAAAAAAGTAAAAAGTTTAAAAAATAATAAAATAATAAAACTGTTTTTTCAACTCGTATTTTCAACTTATCTCCCTAAATTTGTATTCAAATTTCAAGCAGAAGTACTCGTTGGATGCAAAATTTGATTCTTCATCCAAGGAGTACTTATGTTGCATACTTTTGATGGACCTTTCTACGCGAAAAATGAGAAATACATGAAAAACGTGATTGCAATCACGTTTTTCATCTATTTTTCATTTTTCATGTAGCAGGGTTCATCGAAAGTATGCAACATCGATACTCCTTAGATGAGGAATCAAATTTTGCATCCAACAAGTGTTGGTGCTCGAAATTTGAGTAAACCCATGGGGAGATAAGTTGAAAATATGAGTTAAAAAACAGTTTTTTCTTTTTTCCCTCTAAAATTTGATGATGTAATCTAATCTTATTTTATTATTTCCACTATTATTTTATAATTTCCTTAGGAGGTCCATTTTAGACCTCAAAATTTCCCTAATGTTGGCCTTGTACTTTTCTATGCTTCTAATTGTTGTGGGTTTTACCTTGAAGATCCATCTTGAACCCACAATTGATTTATCTACTAGTCTTGGGACTACTTCCCAAACACTGTTCTTTACAATGGATCCACATTCCTCCACCATTGCATCAACCTATACGGTTTTTCTATTTCTTCCTCAAAAGAGGATGACTCAGTCCCTACAAGCTAAGTCATTACAGCCATGTAGTCAATGTACCGATCTAATGACCTTCTCTACCTACATTGATTTGAAGGAGCACCCACATTCTCCCTCACATCCTGCACAAGTCTCTCAGCTACCCTGGTCCTTTTCCTGCCTTCTTTGGATGGTTCTACTTGAGTGGTTGTCTCCACTCTCTGCTCCTCAATTTGTGGCTGCTCCACAACATCTTGTGGTTCCTCCTTTGGAGCTAAAATCTCCTCTTATGGTGGGATCTGTAGTTCCCTCTCAAGAGAGCATCACATGGCTTTATCTTCATCAAATTTTACATCCCTTCGCACAATTTTCATTTTGAGGGATGGTAAGTACACACAGTAGTTATGGGGATTTTTTGTGTAACCGACAAATACCCCCAATTTTTTTGTCAACTCTAGCTTCTTCCTTGATTCTTTGGAGACATGGCAGTAAACAGAGGCTCCAAAAATCCTGAAGTGCGAAACATTCAACTTTCTCCCTGAGAAAGCCTCCTCTAGTGTAATCATGACAAGAATCCATTTAGGACTCTAGTTCTGCAAATAGATTCTTGTGGTGCATGCCTCGGCCCACAAATGCAAGGTAGGTCTTGATCATGCAATATCACCCTCATTGTTCCCACAATGCTACGTTTCTTCCTCTCATCCACCCCATTCTGTTGTGAGTTGTGGGGTGTTGTCAACTCTCATCGAATGTCTTATTTTTCATGTAAATTTTTGAATTCATTTGACACATACTCACCTCCATTATTGCTCTTGAGAGCCTTCACCTTCTTGCATGTTTATTTCTCAACCATTGCCTTGAATTATATGAACTTGGAGAATGTCTCATCCTTCTTCTGCATGAAGAAGATCCAACACTTCAGTGAAAAGTCATCAATAAAAATGACAAAATATTTGTGCCTGGCGGTAGAGGCTGTCAAGAAAGGTCCACAGACACCAGAGTGGCTCCTTTCAAGGACTGCATGTGATTTGTTGTCCTTATCATGGAATGTGGATTTTATGTACTTCCCCAAGGTACATTTTTTCATACATCTCGTTGTTCAAGTGCTCCTTTAGGGAGGCCTGTGGTTATCTGCTACATGATCTTCAAAGCACCATGATGCAAATGGCCTAGTCTTTTATGCCAAATTTCACTGACATCAGCGTTGTGCACCTTCTCCGCCTTTGTTCTCAATGCAACACAATCCTCCACATCTACCTTGTACAGGTTCTTCACACGAACCCTGATCTTCTTCACATGTCCTATGGCTATGTGTCTTAGGAATGTCTTTCCTTTTTTGAAGATCACATCATAACCATGGTCTTCCAAAATTGCAATAGAGACGAGATTTTCTTTAGGCCTAGAACGAACATGACATCCTTGAGCTTGAGCGGGGAGCCTGACTTCCTCTGAAAGGTGACTATACCAATCTCGATCATGTTATGCCTTCCATCATCCCCCATCTCGATGTGCATTTGCAAATCTTTCTCCTTCAAGCCACTGAAAAAGATCTATTGTCCATCATGTGGAATGATGCACCTTAGTCCAAGTATTGCACGCTTCCCATCACTATGTTGGTCATGCATGAAATGAAGGTAAATTCAAGCATGAACTGTGAATCCAAATCCTCACATGTTGCTCCTCTTGAGGTATTCTTGCTTTCCTTCTTATGTGGACACTTCGTGGAATAGTGCCCAAACTCATGACAATGGAAGCATTTAATTTTTGGAAAATCTTTCTTCTTACCCCCTTGATTGGATTCTGGTTTGGATTGTGATTTCTTCCCTTTTCCCTTCTTTTCCTTTCCATCTAATGCAAATTTTTCTTCATCCTCACCCTTGGATGAAGTCCCATCTCTGGTATTCCGCCTTATTTTCTCTTGTACCAAATCAGACCATAAGCGCTCCCAAATCTGTAGTTTCTCCTTCACATTCACCAAATCTTGATAGTTATGCCAGCTCTTGGGAAGGCCTAGAAGGGCTAGGGTTACCAAATATTCTTCAGGGACATTAACACCAACCTCGCCAAGTTCATCATGACATTGTGTAAACTTGCTCAGATATTACGGAATTGTGTCATTCTTCTGCATCTTGATACTTCGAAGTTTATCCTTGAGTGCCACCTTCCTGTGGTCACTAATATTCTCGAACAATTCTGTTAGTTATTTCCACATCGCGAATGGAGTTTCTTTTCTATGGAGATTCGAGACAATATGACCTTGTACTCCCTCCAAGATGATTTTCCTCGCCTTGGCTACATTTGTCTTCCACTGAGTAAGGTTTTGGGCATCAGATGCTTGAGGTTTTGCAACATCTATCTTGATGTATTCTAGCAACCCATTTTCATCCAATACTACCTCCATGCAGTCCTTCCATGCAAAAAAATTAGAGGTGTCTTCCAAGGCATACTCTAGCCTTAGTCCATTTAAGGCCATGTTCTCAGCTCTAAAGAAATCTTGCTACACTAATCTTCAAATTCGAACCTCTGAGAAACAACTTGGAATTTCTTGCTCTAATGTGAATTCAACTCTGATACCATGTAGAAATTAGGTTTTATATTTGCAACTTCTCATTAAGTTTTAATCAAAATCATAAGACATAAACTTACACTACTTCTCTGCGAACATTAATTCACAATTTAGAACAAAAATCTCAGACATGCAAGAAGAAATAAAACACATGCAACAAGAATTTTATGTGGGAAAAGAAATCTACTAAAAACCCCAATACCTCTTGCATTAATCAAATGAAATAGAAATGTATTACATTTTCTTTGCTCAACTGAGCTCACGCTGCAAGTGCACAACTTATCTTTCTACTCACTGAAGGCCTTTGACCTAAACTTAGTCAAATTTTGCCACGACTTGAGCTCCTATTTCCTTACACTATTCCTTGAGGAATTAGCCCCTATATTTAGGAAATTCCTTTAATTGAATTGCACAATTCCTTAGGTTGATCATCTGGCTGCATGCAACACCTGTACACTCAAGACTAGTTTACAATTGATGTTACACTGCCTTGGAATCTCCACCTCAACTGGATAACTTGAATTCTCTACATGCACTAGTTATTTTTGGTTGATTGATCAATTAACTGGATGATTATTGATTTTGACTGAATTCCCATTGCTTAACTGACCTTCCACTAGTTCCTCCAAAAGTTAGAACTAGTTTAACTAAAAACAAGTTGAGATAATTGACCTTGATTGCTACAAATTAGCAATCGCACATGCCAAATTGAACTCTAACTCCTCCAACTCGAATTTACTGAGTAAACTAGGTGACACAATCCATGTCACACAAGTTAACATCGTCCAAGTTGTATGTTGATGTGGAAATTCAAATTTTCTCAATTTAATCAAGGCAAAATCAAATTGAGAATTTTTTGTTGCATTTTTCAACAAAAGGCTCCATGTGCATAAGTGTTTCCAAAGATGTAATTTTGGATGTGGGTGGTCTTGAAAGCATGTCTAATGACTTGTTTTTGATACCCTTCTTTTACTTGATGACTAAATGAAACAATTCTAAGAACCATATCCACTTGTAGTGTTTGGTCTAGTGTAGCTTACTTTGGGCTTGCAAATACCACTGTATTTGGTGGTTTGTGTGGATTATGATCTCTTTGCCAATTAGATAGCATTTCCACTTTTTAACAACTTGTACTAAGCCATAGAGCTCATTGTCATAGGTAAGGTAGTTGAGAATTTCCCCATGAAATACTTCAAAATGATAGCATATAGGTCTTGCATTAAAACCAGTCCCATGGAATACCCACTTGCATCTATCTCCACTTTGAAGGTCTTATGCAACTTTGGTAATGCGAGAAATGGTTCTTGATTAATTTTTTCATTTCCAACTCATTAAAATCCTTCCACTAATTCTTCTCACACTAGAAACTCTTGCCACTCACTGTTATGGCATGGAGTGGCACAACTACTATTGAAAATAAAGCCATGAACTTTCACAAGAACTGAGTTACCCCAACGAAACTCCTAACTTGAGAGCCACTAGTAGGAAACAACCACCTCATGATGACCTCCATTATTGCAGGATCTATCTTAATGTCCTCTCCACCAATCACATACCCCAAGTACACCAAAGGCCACTAGGAACTCACATTTCCTGAGATTGTCCAACAACTTGTGTTTCTACAAAGTCTCTAGCACTTGCATAAGATAAGAGATATGTTCCTTCCAAGCACTATAAGTCAATATATCATCCAAATATACTATAATAAATGCATCTAGATATAGGCATAATACAACATTCAAAAATCTCATAAAATTGGTGCATTGCGTAAACCAAATGGCATGGCCAACAACATTCATACAAACAATGTCTAGTTTTGAGGTTAGTCTTCTAAATGTCTTCTTCCTTGACTCAACCTGGTGGCATCATAATCTCATATCAATCTTGGTGAAGTATTTTGCATGCTACAATTGATATAAAAAATCATCGATATTGGGCAAAGAATACCAGTTCTTGAATGTGATATTGTGTAATTCTCTATAATTGGTGCACATTGGTCAAGTCCCATCCTTATTTGATACAATTATGATGGGTGACCCACAAGGTCAAGTGTTTGATCAAATCACACCCTGCTCCAACAACAATTGCAACTACTTTTTCACTTCATTTTTTTCTAGAACAATCTATCTATACATCCCAATACTCGACAATGGAGAGTCTAGCAATAATTTTATTTTGTGCTCCACTTCCCTATTTAGTGGTGGCCCTTTAAGCTCCTAAAATACTCCTCTGTAACTGCAAACAATCTTCTCATCTACATCAACACTGCGTCCAACTTAATTGCTCAAATTTGTAGTTGAAATATTCTTTATCGTTGCATGCTTCTTACAGTTATTTGGGTTCAACTCTAGATATCATTATATCAATGTTGTAATGGTTGTAATGGTTGTAATGGTTACTTGGATCCTTGGACTGATGTGTAATGGGTGGCGTCTTCTTATCCTTCCCCCCTTTCAACATCTTCTTCCCCTCCTTGGAAGCTTCCCCGTACTCTTTCTACTTAGAACCGCTTGGCTACCCTTTCTTGTGGGCTATGATTTCCAAATATTATGTAGGTACAAATCTCATCCATTGTCCTTAGCTTGAAAAGCATCATTCTCTTTTGTAAATGTCTATGTAAACCCCCCACATACTTGAGGAATACATCTAGTTTCTTGAGAAAGATACCCAACATGATGGTCATCTTCCTCAGCTTAATGGTGCACTCTTGTACACTCTACCCCACCTCTATTTGATGTAGTGCCACTAAATACATTGATCCTCTACATACCTAATAGGGTAAAGTTGGGACTTAATGAGGGCTTTGAAATCCTCCCACCTAATAACTAGCAGATTAGCCTCCAACCTAAGTTTTTTTATATGGCTTTTCCACCAAGATAAAGCATGGCCCTCTAACTTTGGTCTAGCAAATGAGATCTTTTGTTCTTCATCTATATGGCTAACATTGAAATAAACTTCTAGTTGTTGCAACCAATGATTCAATTTTAATACATTAATCTCATCTTGGTATGGCTTTATGTCCACTTTCACTCTAATATTGAATAGGGATTGTGAAAAGTTAATGGTGCTTGCAACTAGTTGTCATGTCTCGGGCATTTTCCATGACTCCTTTTTGGATCTTCTTAATTTCCCAATTTCCCTTGTGATCTAACTTCCAAGTTAGAGCCTTTGGCTTTTCTGAATGATCCAAGCTTGATTGCTAGAGCTACCATGAGGAGGTTCTTATTGAAATTGATATTAATAACCTACGCTTCCAACCTCACAAATATTTCTTTCACTAGATCATGAGAGTTATATTGTGGATAAACTCACTGACCATGGCTAAGGATCTATGACTTTTTTCTTTTAAAATGATCCCTGAATCCCTATAACTTCTTAATATGTAAACTACCATGGATATTCCAGTATAACAATTTGTCACAACATATATGATAAAATCACTGAAATCTATAGTATGTAGGTTAATTTTCATTATATCTTAGATTCTTTAAATTTTGATTTTATGTCTAATTAAATGAAATGTGATAAATGTGAGAAATAAATACAGAAAGAAAATACACACCATCCAAAACAGACACAATTTTTTCCCTAGGAAACCCTTATGGGAGAAATCCCAACTAGAAGGTAAGGTTGCTCTCCTCTCTTTACTTTGATATGGAAATATGCAAGTACAAAGGGAGAGGTACTCTCTATGGAGTTCCCTGAGATGTGTGGCCTACAAGGCTACTACAAAACCTTAACCCCCTTTGTTCTGCTCTCTAAGTTCCCTCTCCCAATTGCCCTGCTCAACCATGAAACAAATATGATACATAGAATGGAAGTGTTTGCCAACCAATATTGGGGCCCAACCTAGGTTCAATACTTGGTTAACCCACGTAGATTGTTTGTGGGTTGTTCCATTATACAGAGGAGTATAGGGGTAGTGCCTCCAACTCAACCTCAATCCTCCTCAGTGATGAGCAACAAGTCTATCGATTCTCCTTATACCTAAATAAATAAATGACTCAATAACCAACTAGGGGTAAAATTTGAATCCCTCAACCCTCAACTAGAGTTATGATCTTGGACCTTCTAGAGTCTTCTTGGAAGTCCACTCGTGGCTAGCCCCATTCACATGAGTAATGGGGGTTGTCGCGACATCTTCTTATATCATGGTGGTGAACATAGTAAATCAACCTGTAAGAGGCATAACTTTTGCATGCATAATCCAAGTGACCCAATTATTGCATCGTTGGTAGGGTCTCTGAGAGTAAATCAATATAACAAGGTCCTATGTTAAGGCAGGGAAATTGACTACAAAAGACGTTGTTTGACACCTCAAAATGGGCTCCAAACGGTTTCAAACCCTAATTTTCCAAACTAGAATGTACAGTTAAAATGGCTTTGCAGGCTTATTCCTTCAAATTTTCCACCCAAAAGTATCAAGATAGATGACAAATAGTATAATGATCCAATCTTGATCAATAACTTACAAGAATATGACACAACAAAACAAAAATTGTACAAGCAATGTATCTTCCAATGATATCAAATGTTATTGCATTTCGACAATCAAAATTGAAATTTACACCATTGAATCCAACAAAAAATTTCACAACGTGAAAACTAAAATAGCTAAATATAGGAATACAAACAAAGTAGATTAGCAAACTTTAGAAATCATGTGCAAAGGCCATAATTCAAAATCATTTTATCTAAAGAAAATATATAATTCTTCAACCCAATAATAGCAATTACACTGGTTGGTCCCGGGATGGGGTGTCTTTGAGGACCCAGGTAGAGGAGCACATGGTGATTGTCCCATCAAAGTTTAATGTTGGAGCATGTGGGGACATGCCCCCCCATGACATTACACCATCGTCATTTCACGAACTTGGGTTTGATGATCGCACATAACAACAAATTGGCAATGGATTTCGATGACATATATGGTTTAATGCTACATGTTTTGGGAATCAATACTATAGTTATTATGACTAGAGGAGGATTGTAGGCATCTTTAACTAACTTAATACACTCCCTACTTCTCATGTTGATCATTATACATGAAGTGGGAGGTTCAATCAATATACAGATAAAATTTTGCACACGCCAAAGATTATTGCTTGGTACAAATTTTGACCTTGAAAGGACTTATGACCACTCATGGCCCTCAACTCCCACACACCGCGTTTATTACAAATAATAGGCACCAATAGGGTTCATTTCTACTATTCCCTTATATGTTAATCATGTTTGGTTATTTCTTTTTGAAGCGAGATTTTCTTCCTAGCCTTTAGTCAACAATTTAAGTGGTAAAATCCCTTACTTATTTGCTTTGTTTCGTTTCATTCTTCTATTCTTTTTTCTAAGTGTTGTTCTCTCCCTTTCGCTCGACCATTTTGGTTCTCTCCCTTCTTGGTGCACTTTGGGTTTTCTTTGGCCTCATATTCTCGCTACCCTATATCACTCCTCACCAACCCCCATCTTTGTCAAGTTTTCCCTTGCTTCCCTCTTTCGCTCCATGTCTTTGACCCTTTCCTCTTGACCCTAGTCCAACTTTCAAATTGACGATTGCAATGCCAAGGCAACGGAGCCAAAATCTAGTGCAACACCACTTATTACAAGGATCATGGTAGTTTAAGAGCTCAACAAAGAGCAGAAGCCTCAGCAAGACTCTTCCGCTCTCGTATACCCCAACTTGTCCAAGAAATTGTTGAAGCTGAAGAAATTGTAGGTGAACAAGGTTGCCTATCATATACTAAGGTTGCAAGTGAAATTGTTAATTGGGTTCCTAATGTTAGCCACACCCATGGTCTCTTCAGTCAATATATGTACATAATGGACATCTATTGGCACTTGAAGATGTTGGGGAGAGTATTGTTGGACTGTAATGAAGTTGATGAGATCGTCCTTATGCATGGCTTGGATAGACAATACAACATATTGAGGCCTACTTGGGCTTCCCTTTAGACCCAACATGCTCACTAGGGAGCAACAAAGAGCCAATGGCAATTAAAGAATCAAATTTGCCCCACAATGGATGATGGTTTCAATTTACTCATTTTTCTTATTTCCCATGTTAGTTTATAGTTTTTGGATGTTGGAAAAACTTTGATTTTGCCACTAGTCTAGTTTCCTTAATAAGAAACTAGAGCAAACCATAGCATATGTTTTTGATCCATTTTATTTCTCAAACCATGACACTTGTCTTTGATAATTTTAAGAAAATAACATAAAAAAATAAATAAAATAAATAAATCTCCCCAAAAAACCAATTATAATAACTAGACTATCATTATTAAATTATATCATTACCTTTCACTAACATGTAGATAGTTAAACCCGATATATTAACCACAAAAAATTGAAGGCTATATTAAATTTATTCAACCTTCTCTTTTTCACACTTTCAAATAACCTATTTTTTTCCATCTATACATTTATGTGAATTTGAAATAAATATAAATAAATATATAAATTTTTTTTAGTTGTTTAATATAAATATATATATATATAATATATATATAAATATATAATATTATATATATATATATATATATATATATATATATATATATATTATTTTTTAGTTAATTTGAATGTTAATAAAATAAATATTTGTTTATTGTTTTTTAAAAACATAGTTGTTATATGACAGTTTACATTTTGTTCCAAAGTCATAATGTTAGATGGTGGTTTAGTCATAACAAGGAGTTGCACTCCTAATTGTATTAGGACTCTAGGACTGTTAGTTCGTTGTCTAATGCATTTAAAGGTTTGTTTTATGGTTAGAATAGGTGTCACTCATAGCAAAATCGAATTCTCTTGATGAGGGATGATGGAATCCTTATTGTAAAAGCTATATATGAAACAAGAGAGAAAATTAGAAGGGGTTGGAAAATGTTATAGAAAAAGGCTACTTTTGTAAATGTTGTGCAGGGACTGATATATAGAAAAGCAATTGGACTTTTCTGAAGCTGAGATTCTTAGTGTACTTCAGTGAGCTTTATCTTTTATCTTTGATATGTTTTACTTCCATAGTCTTAATGCTTATTACTCAGAATTCATGGAGGAACATGCTCTAACTTCCTTTCAGTGTTAAACTATGGTGAATTGAGTTCTTGGGCCCTATCTTTGGATGTTTTTCTTCAATGTTTTAATACTTATTACTCATAATTCATGGTTACTCATGCTCTGACTTCCTTAGGTAATAAACTCTGATCAATCACTTTAAATTCTTTCCTTTTGAATACCTTGATGTATCATTACTCAGAATTCATGTCCACGTGCTCTAACTCCTATGAACTTCAAGATATTGAGACTTTCCTGAATGTGTCATTTTTCATTGAAGTATATACAAGCCTCAGTTTATAAGAAGAGCTATTTGTTATCCTTATCTCTGTCACTGACTCCATGGCCCAATGGTAGCAAGTCTCTATCTTTCAACCTATAAACATATAAAATCACAAACCATAGAGTTACCATCTATCCATATCTTTAATCAATATCATTAACCCTTTGAGAAAGCCCTCTCAGACTAAGGAGGCTAAGCCTTAGCTAAAAGATTGGTTTGAACTAGTTACACGAAAATAGTTTGATCAACAGCCTATTAGGGTCCTATTTTGGTGATAACAGAGTGAATGAAGGTGGGTATCTTATCCTACAAACGAAAAAGTCTCATACACCAATGTAGTGTCTCACATGGCCAAAACCTTAAAATTAAATTAAATTTTAAATTTATTACCATCCTATTCTAGAGCTTTTCTCATACACCAATGTAGTGTCTCGCTTGGCCAAAACCTTAAAATTAAATTAAATTTTAAATTTATTATCATCCTATTCTAGAGCACATTGCCGCAGTTAGACAAAAAAATAAGGTACTACAATTTGTAAATAAGATAAGGTATCTTAGCATTTCTAAATCTTATTGACATCCATGGCAGCTTATAATAAATCAGTAAATAATTGGTTTTGTTATTAAAGGTAATTTTTTTTATATAATTTAGTGATTTCTCAATTTAGTTAGATATTAAATTTTAGTTATTTAAAATGTAATTTTGAATATATAAATGAATTCAATGCTTTCTTTTTTTTGAGACATATGTGGAAATTTGAAATTCCAAAAAAAAAATCAATTAGAGACCACTGCCTTTATAACCAATTTTTACTTTCAAACCTGCCAACGTACTTGCAGTAACAGGACTTCCAAATATATCTGAACTAGTCGTAGCTAATTGCAGTGGAGTTCCCAAATATATCTGAACTAGTCGTGGTTTAAGAATATCCTTTCTTTAAGCTGGAATCGAATTCTAGGTCCAGTTTTCGTCTAGTACCGTTTCTTTAAAGGGTAGAATGTGATCTGAATCGGTAGTATTAAGTGTCAAATCTAAGTATTCTGAGTATGAAAATGAATTGCAACTCAGGAAAGATGCTTTTGCAGCGTCAAAGATATATATACACCAAACAGTTATTGATCGTTTTCTGATACAAATCAGCATATGAAATCTCATGAATGTCAAATATATACTTCGTGCAAAACCCCTTTGCATTGCGATAACTTTCTGGAAAAATCACACAAAAAACCCTGTTGGGCCTCCTTGCCAGAGAATCCGCGCGTATGCTTTCGAATTGATGATCATAGTAAAACTACAACTACATTCTCGTAAATATTTATGTGTGTTGCCATAATCCGTCGCGTTGGTTGTAATGTTGGAGGCTTCTCTGTTAAACATTGGACAGCCTTATTGTTCTGAATTTCGTTTTATTGTTCTGCTCCATGAAATTGTTGTTCTAAAGAATCCTGGGGCTGTGCGAATAATCTTGGGTTTTGTCCTACTATTGTTTGACCCATTATGATAAGGCTAGATGCACCACATTCATGCAACATCTTAACTCTTGCTAAGTTTGTGATGCAACATTTTAACTTTTATTAAGTATTTAAGAAAGTTTTAAATATATTCTTAGTATTATGGTGAACAAGTTATATATATATATATATATATATATATATCGTGCACACTAACAACGGTTTTCTGGTTAATAATATGAAGCCTAGCCCTTTCAATGATAAATTTGAACCATGCATAACAAGAATTCTTCATAATAACCGCCTTTGAATTACAAAGAAAAGTGTATTAAACAATTTGGCGTGTTACCTGCAATGCTTCAAATTCCACCCAAAGCAACATCCTTTCCTAAACACATGGATCGTTGCTGTTAAATTTTACAACCTCGGTAATTTAAAACTCAGGAAACTCAAGGATACATGTGCAATTCAACTTCAATTAAAACTCTGCGGTGCGGAATAGTAAATATTTGCCCAAGCCTTCTTGCCATGTAATTTTAACAAACAACGCTGCAAATTTAGAAATGACATACACAGGTTGGAAATTTATGTTTGCTTGAGAAATATACAAACACTGCAGAAAACTCTAAGAACATTAATAGCAACAATGTTCAGATGATCCCAATATACTAAAGACATGCGAAACATTGCACAAAGACCAATAGTTCATTTATTGTTTTATCTATGCCTATCCATACAAGTCAGTCTACTATGGAAATTTGGTGCCTTTAGATTAAATGTAAATACCATAATAAACAAGTGAAGCCTCCAAATTTGCAATATCCAGTTCAGCAATCTGAGAAGAATATAATCCACTATCATTACATATATGCCAAATTCAATCATTGAAAGCAAACTACAAATGCTTCTACTTTACAGCTTAGGAAGTTATGAAAAGCTAAAATCCTGACATCCACTACAATAAGGCACACATCACATATCAGTACTCAAGGAATTTTAAGAATCACATCCCTAAATCATCCTACAATAATATATAATGATCAATTATAATTTACTGTGTATACTTAAAAATGACATTTTTCCAAAGGACATTTCCTAATCTGGAGCTTATTCCGAAAGTTGGTCATTACAAAGTATAAAGGAAGTAGATACTGGAATAACGAAAATGTTCTGAAAAACTTGAAAATAAAAAATAATACCACAAACACAACTCCATGACAACATTCCAATGGCAAACCTCAGACAACAGGATTTCTGTGCATACAAGGTCAATTTATAAGATGGAAATTCTTCAGCCATCCTGTAAGTCCTAAAAATGCAGTCACTAAAACATAAGATACAAGTTAATCTGGAAGTCATCATGACATGCACTTCCTGGGAGAAAACCATAATTAACAGAAAATTGTAGGCAAGCTACTGGTTTTCAGGGTTTCACAGCCTACAAGCATCGCAGTAGACAAATTTAAATGGGCCTTGCTTGAAGCAAATCATTTAATGAAAAGTACAAAGGCAGTTGAACTAGCCCATGATAATATCAGTATTTTACATGAAAACATATGAAGAATTCAGCATAATAATAAACTCAAAATATGGGAAAAACTCTTCAGCAAGTTAGCCTGTCATCCTAATCAAGATCATCCTTAAATCCAAAGCTCGACAAGAAAGTGAACTATTGACTTACATATAATCTAGAATGCTGAGGAATGATACAAGCATCCCCTTTGGCGAGCAATTCTACTCGAGGATATTTAGAAAACAGTTGCATCTATAGGACTCTCAAAGGCATACACAAAAACACAGATTCCAATGATTGGGTACCCACACCTTAGGGCCTCACTCTCACTGGAAATATGCATATAACTTATATGTGCTGCATTTATCTGATCAACCATCAACTATAACAGGTCCGGAGATCGAAAGAACAGAATCATTATCTAAGTGGGTAAAAATTTAGACTCTCGAGGTAAGACCAAACGAAGTTAAGCATGCAATCTTCTTCTCTTAGAAAGAGGAGAATCAGGTGGAGAAGATCGGCATCCGATGTCAGGAACCAAGGAAGCATCATCAAATCCAAAGATCGTCAAGTCCTCTCTTCGCTTGCCTTCCTTTGGTTGACAAATAATTTTTCGAGGCCAATAAAGCCCAGATGCTGTTGGTGGAGATGCCATTTCAGGCACCTGTGCAAGACAGTTTTCAGAATTATCTTCCTCCGTGCTAAAGGAATTTGCAGGCCATTCTTCTACAAAGTTGGCATTATCTGCCTGTCAAACATAAAACATCCCAAATAAAGATTAGATCTAAAGTGAAGGGCACAATTATATTCAACTAACATTAGAAATCCTGCTAAGATATATGTGTCAGTGCCAAATATCATCTTCTACCAAATGAAAAATGACAAACTGAACAAGAAATAAAGCAAAGCAACTATATATATATATATATATATATATATAAAAGTCATTGTATATCAAACCTTATTTAATTACAGATAAAATTTTCCTTTCAAAACAGACCTACCTTGATTACAAGTGGAATTTTTTCTTTCCAGACAAACTTTTAAAAAGTACAAACGAGATAAGTTCCTAACTACTGTCTTTTAACAAAACTCTGGAAGACAGAATTAAAATAAATAATTAATGATGATGATGATGATTAATGTCCACTCATACCAATGAGATCTATTGGACCTTACGAAAGAATGAGACCAATTGAGATATTTTAATATTTTTTTTCTATGATCGAAGAGGAGGGAGAGAAGCGTTCCTAGATCACTATAGATTTGCTGACTGAACAAGTCAAGAAGGTTGGTAGTATGGCAATCCAAGAGAAAGTGCTTTTCACCATCAACCCTCTTAGTATCGCACAGTTGACAGATTCTTTCATCCCAGAGTGTTTTAGGGATAGACCAACACCCGGTTTCACTTTGAAGCTCATGGGAGTTAGTTCTGATCTTTGCAATGTTCATTTTCTTCTAGCGCTAGTCCAGGCAGAGAGATAATTCTGGTTAGCGAAAGTGGGGTTGATCACCTCTTTATAATGCCTTAGCTTCCTTTTCGCCTCTAGCTCCTTGGCACCCCACAATTTGTCCTTAAATTTGGACAAAAAAAGTACCTGGTAAGGCATAGGGAACAAACATAACGCTACAATTATCAGCTACCAAAGTTTTACTATGGTTTGGGAGGTCTACACCAGCTATGAAAATCTGATCACGTGGCCCCAATGACTCAGGGCATACTCCAAGTTTCCGTCTCTTTACTCTGCTCCGAGCTTCTCGAGATTGAGGGTGAGCATGAGGGTGAGCAGTAAAAACCCATTAACTCGCTTTTGCCTGCCCAAGGTAGAGGGTATGCGTTAGCTACATGAGGGTTGGCTTGTTAAGTTTTACCTGGTGTTGGCTTTTGGAAAGAAATGGCACATTATCCTTGCTACATTTAATCTGAGTCCAACCAAACTCATCATTCTTTCAATAACTCAAAAGAGAAGTGGAGAATTTGATGCCTTAAAATCCTATATACTGGAAACATACTCGAATGAAATTACAATGTACGTGCTTTCTAGTACTGAACTTCGTAAAACGCTTTCAGCTCCAACATGAATTCTTCTTCCAAATAAACAGTAAATAAATAAATAAACAACATTACATACCCTGGAAGAACCTGCCTCGCCAAAGCCATAACCATTGTCCAATTCAGGCAAATTGAGAAATTCATCCATTCTCCAGAGCGGTAGCAAATCCGAAAAATACTCAGAAACAGTACCTCTTCGGGATATGCCTCCTCCTCCTATTCCCTTCTGTACTCCTTGATGCAACGATGCAGAGACTTCCGTTGGACCATTTCTCAAGGTTTGTGGTTTTTGGTTGGTGATATCAGACGACTGTGTAGAAGTTTTTGTGGAAGGAGAAATGGTGTTCGAGGGTTCAAGGCCAACCTTAACCCCTGTCACTAGAAATCTCTGATGGGCAGCTACAAGATTGTTAAGAGAATGTATTGAAACATCGCATTGCCGGCAAAGAAGAGCTCGGTCTTCCAGACAGAAAAAATATCCCGTCTTCTCCTGTAATAAAAAGCAACCGAAACTCATTCAACCTTGGTTCCCATCACCAGAGATGGATTTTAACAAATAATTATGTCAAACTAAGCATTTGCTGCTAACAGACATGTAGACCTATTCAGGATTCTCGCAAGATAAATGACGAGGGATTGAACCACAAAATCAGTTTTACACATAAAAAAAAATCAGGGGAACCATAACAAAAATTCAATCTCGTAGGGGCACTGCGACTACATTTCAATCTATACCTTAATCTCAATATAACAAATCTGAGTGTGGAATTTGAGGCAAAGTACGGCTATTTAAATTGAAACCAAACCCCCAAATCAAATAATCATCCACCTGGGGATCTGTGAATATTATTTCACGCAAAACCCAAATCATAAAACCATCCATCTTAGACATTTTTTCCACATTAAATTCATTCTACAGACTGCATTTCGACTTAACCCTAGTGGAGCAGTATTAACTGAATTTAATCTGAAACCAATCTGAAAGCAGTCTGGTTAGACTACGGCAATCTGAAATCCAGTATTATCGTCTTGGATACTACTATTACAGAAATTAATTAAAAGACCATGTTACCACAGAGACCTATTTGGATTTGGCTACTAAGATTCAATCTCAGAATGAGCCATCTGATGCACTGTTACTGAAACCTAACAGCCCATGAATGTGAACCCTGAAACAGAAAAGATATGGACTTACCTGGCAAATGTCACATTTGGGCGACTGAGAAGAAGGGTTGATGAGGGATACTCTCTGATGTTTGCTAGCTAATTTGTTGGCAGCGTGGACATTATTGTCACAGGCTGAACAGAGAGCAGCCTCATCAGCACAACACAGGAAAGTGGCCTCTGCTTTTTCACAGACATCACACTGGACCTTCATCTTCATCTATTTCTGTACAACACCCTGATATCTGTTTGCTATAGCTAGACCCTGGTATCTGTTCTACTATGTTTTGATACTATACAAGGGATTGGCTTGGGCTCCAAGTATCTCTGGTGGGCTTAAGTCATTAATGTTATCAAATCAAAGTCGTTGTTAACAAGATTCAGTGGACATTTTTTCAACCGTTGGATTATAAAGATTTTTGTGATTAAGTTCCCTCAATTTTGTGGTCATTAGACGGTGGTTTGTCATCTCTGACTTGAAAGTTTGAAGAGAGGGTGAGAAGCTGTCACCTTCAGACACAAGCATCATAAACAACCTAACACACATACATTGCTGCCTCAACCCATTTACATTTATGGAAAACTCAAACAACCCTACCACACATGCCTTGCCTCCTCGAGCCATTTAGATTTATGAGAGACTTGAATGTCTTTTTGATCGCACTCCAACAGTGTCACGGATATGTTTTTCACACAATATTTCGTCACTCCACAACATGAGAACATCATGTAGAGAAAAGGATATTGAACTGGAGCAAGATATTTTTCACATTATTTGCAATTTGAAGTTTGGTGATGTTAAGATATCTTCTTGAGATATACAATGTAAATATTACATTATGGAGAAAAAAGGATATTGAGCTAGAGCAAGATATTTTTTACATTATTTGCAATTTGAAGTTCGGTGATGTTAAGATATTTTTTCGAGATATAGAATGTAAATATCATTTATTTGCAATTTGCAGTTTGGTGGCGGTGATGGCATGATATCTACTCCTTGCCAATTGGAAATGTGGGCTGTAATTATCCTTTCTTGGAAATTTTTAATATTATTAAAATATTAATCTTAAAGTTATTAATATAGTTATTAAATAAATAATATAAATATATAATATATTAGCAAATGAATTAAATTTAATTATTTTATTTTTATTTTTATGTTTTGGTTTTTTTTTAATTTGGTAATGTAATTTTGGAAAAGTTTGTGATTTTCTACTATTTAAAATTTATTTCTAAATGCATAAATAAATTCAACGCCCTTAAAAACCTATAAAACATTTTGATTATAAAAACTCTACAATTAGTAGATATGGGATGCAACTATCATTTGTTTAATGCATAAATAAATTCAACGCCCTTAAAAACTTATAAAACATTTTGATTATAAAAACTCTACAATTAGATATGGGATGCAACTATCATTTGTTTATAATTTCTAATATATATTAATGTAAACATTAATATTGAATTATTAACAGGTTATTAAATAAATAATTTAATATAAATATTATACTATCAACATAATTAAATTTAATTATTTTTCTACTTTTTTATGTTTTGTTTTTTTTGTTTTTGTCAAAATTGTGTAGTGTAATTTTGGACAAGCTTGTGATTTTTGGCTATTTAAAATATATTTTTGAATGCATAAATAGATTCAACGCCTTAAAAACCCATAGAGCACTTTGATTATGTAGACTATACAATTTGGAGAAATAGGACGTAACTATCATTTGTTTGTATTTCTAACATATATTATTGTAAACATTAATATTGAATTACTAACATGGTTATAAATAAATAAAAAATAATATAAATATATTATTGTCAAAATAATTAAATTTAATTATTTTTCTATTTTTTAATGTTTTGTGTTTTTTTTAACTTGGTAGTGTAATTTTGGATAAGATTGTGATTTTTCACTATTTAAAATACATTTTTGAATGCATAAATAGATTCAACGCCCTTAAAATCCCATGCAGCACTTCGATTATGCAGACTACACAACTCAATCTTGTAATTTTAACAATTCGCTATTGGATTTTTAACAATAATAACCAAAAAATATGCCTACAAAAGTCAAAACATAGAAGACATAAACTACAACTATATATATAATTTAATTTCAAGGTCAAAGCCAAGTTGAACACCAAATTGGTGTATAGATCTTCTTGATTGAGGGGCCAGGCAAAGCGATTTGACTTTTAAAATTTGTGTATTAAGAGGAAACACATATTTTTAACCATTGAACCCACATTAAGCTTCTTTTCATTATGTACAAACATTATTTTAAATTGTAATGTGTCATTAGTTATAATGGGACATAGAACTTAAAGCAAAGACTATCCAATACATTTTACAATATAATGTAATTAAGATACATATAAGGCATGGGAGGTGTGGAGATCATTTCTATCATTAAAAATATGGAAAACACCTTTGAATGGGGACTTGGTAAAGCTTCAAACAAATAAGTAAAGGCATTTTCTTTGTTTTAAGGGTTGAGGATCGTTAATGATAAGCATATCAATAATTTAATTATCATTGGGACTCAGTTTTAATCATCATGCTAATGTTAAGAGCCCCCCTCTAAGCAATGGAATTCTTGGTTAAGAGCATGTGTTTCCTCTTAAGAGGTCACAGGTTCAAAACCAGAGGGGGGTAGAGTATGTATGCCTTCGTAGACTTAGCAGTCAAATCGCTACGCGGAGGTGGGTCCCTTGTCCCACAAACAAGGGGGGTCTCATACACCAATTTGGTGTCTGGCTTGGCTGTGACCTTAAAAATGGATATTATTATTATTATTATTATTAATAACCAAATGAATCGAGAAAGAAGTTGTTTGATTGGTGAGTATCGAGTTCTACCACATTCTCAAGATGCTCAACCATCAAACTGATAATTTATCCAATAAGGCGACTCTTTTGGAATGTGGCAAATTAAGATTAAAAAGAGGGGAGGTCTTTTTCCTTATCTCCTGAATTTTATATCAACTATGATATGAAGAGCTCTTGCATGTCAAATATTTGACACAATATCACACTTAGGATGGTCGATTATCAAAGTCGCTAGCCAATGTGCATTCATTTTGTAGTCTGATCACACACAAGAAGGCTAATGTGAAAACAATCCCATCAAGTGTTATGGATATTTATTCTTTTGGGATAATGGCTCTTTATGTCAACCTATTGCATGAGGATTTGTGCTATATTGTAAATCTATGGTTCATAATTTTACGTCAAATAGTTTTGAATTGGGGTTTAGCATCAGAATTATGACCTTCTAATTTATCTGTATGGGATAATAGCATTGATCCTTTGTTGGAATTTTGTTGTGTTGACCGTGGTTTGCAAGGAATAGGTGGCTCTAACTTGAGCTCTTACTTGTGGGGTTCTTCTTGGTGGCTTGGCAACTTGGGTCTATAGGGTTGCTTCCATGGCTTTTATGATGTTCTAGTTAGTTTGTCTAGGTTGTGTTGCACTGCTCTACACCAAAGGTTCTCAGTTATGTCAAAGGTTAGCACCTTGACCTTTAGTTTTTCTCATATTTGAATGTTGGACATTTATAGTAGAATTGGTGGCTTGAGTGTGGTGAGCAGTGAAAAAGGGCTTTCATAGGTGTTATGTTGGGGATCTAAAATGGAGCATGGTCATGTTGAGAGAATCCCTTTGTGTGAAACAATTGAAAGTCACAAAATCCTAAAAAATCAAAGGATTACATCATTGACATTAAAAACTCAATATTTCCATTCAATGGTAGAGTACACTCCCGAGAAGGGACTAGGGATTTTGAAGTTTCTTCCATAATGGGAACCCTATATAACCAAAAGTGACAAATTAAGGAACTTCAAGCTAAGTTTGTAGTTCTTCGACATGTGGTTTCTGATCTAGTGAGAATAAATTCCACAACTCATTTAATTGCTAGGTTCTTTATTGGGTCTACATTAAATAAGGTTATAAAAGAGGAGTTAGTTCAACAACAAGAAGGAAATGTGGAAATGTGGAAATGTTGAATGTGAATTAGAATTCCATGACTAATGAAGAGAATTGAGAAGAATCTTACAACTAGCATAACTGTATTGAGTAATGTTCAATAGTTTTTAAAGTTTACTTAATTTTTAAAAATATTTGTTTAAATGTATAATATTAATTGGTTGTATATAAATCTTTTATAAATAATTATTTTAAATTAAATAACTTATTAATTTCAAATTTAAATATTTATAGATAATCCTTTTTCTATATATTAGATTAAGTTAATTTATAATAAATATGGTACTTCCGGTAATTTTATATATATATATATATATATATATATATAAAATTTTATAACAAAAATTATGTTAATTTAATGGTTAAATTATTATAAAGTGTAAGTGATATTGGTTAAACCATTTTTAAACGGAATTTCAAATGCTTTTCTAATTTTAATATTTTAATAAAAAGTTTATATTAAATTCAATATGGGGGTAGTTCAGCCGACGGCCGTGGAAATGAAGTCCACCGAACCGAAACTTGGGTTCAAATCTGGGCTACCCTATCCCACCGTTTGAGGGGTACTTATGGCCGCACATGTAAATCGGAAAAGAGTCCGCCCTAGCTTACAAAAAAAATTATATTAATAAATTTAAAATTATATATTATTTAATATAATTATAATGTATAAATATTTTTTAATATATAATAATAATACATTAAATTTTAATAATTTATATCATTTTACATTTTTATTATTTATTTTTTCTATTTTTTTCTTTAACTCCAATAATAATAATAATCATTTAAATATTTTCAAATCTATAATACTATAAATATTAATATATAAATTATAATTGGTATAATTGAAGGAACTAGTTGAATTTATTATCATCAAAGGTCACTAATATAACCTTTAATTAATATATAAAACCTTTAATTAATATATAAATTATATTTGTATTTGATTTAAGGAATTGGTTTAATTTATTATTACCGATGTTAGTCAATGGCTAATTAATTTTATATGGATAAATGTTCAATTCAAATTTTCTCCTCCATAAAACCTGTCAAAATTGCCTACACTTAGAAAGAGCTTGGGTGGCCTTTATCATATATGACTGTTCATGTTTACCTACCTATGCTTCAAGGAGTGTCAGAGTATCGTTTAAGGATAATAGTAAGGGTTTATGAAAGCTTATTTTTTGGTCTTTGGGCCCCCTCAAACGTAGGTAATGGTTTTACGACTAAGCTTATATAATAAGTTGAAGTGTGTTTATACACGACAGTGTAGGTTGTTAAATTGTTGTGTTCGATTGGATTTTTTTTTTTTTTTTTTTTTAAATTAGATTATTATTATTTATTTAGGATTTTAGTGAAATTTTATTAGTTTTATTTTGTAAAGTGATTTGAGTTTTAAATTTTATGGTAATTGGAAAGAGATGTTTAAAATCCAATCATATTAAGGATTGGTGCAATTTAAGTTGGGTGTGATTTCTAGTGATTTTAATAGCTTAAATACCCTTAAATTATAGTTTCTTAAACCACAAGCTAATCTCGCAAGTTATAGATATGCTAACAAACTCCAAAAAATATTTTAGATTCTAAATAATAATAATAATAAATAATTTTAATCCCCGGATGCGGGTGCCAGAGGATAGCGGGAGGACGAGCCACATGGCTCCCATGTGATCACGCACGCGACGAGCCATGCAGCTTAATATCCCTGGCTCGTCCGCCGTCAACTCGATATTAAGACGGGGTGGTAGCTCAGGGCATTCAATGCTGCCATGGATGACAGTATGGCGAGGGTCGAAGGATGCTTCGAGAATTGGCATGGCAATTTATACCTGGTCGGGGTCTGCTTCTCGCCAATGCTCTGCGATTTTTTCAGTCAGTCTGGAGTCTGGACGCCGAGTGCTCTGCAGTGGGGGCAAGCCTGGTGCTGGCCGGGAAGAGTGCCATCTCAGGTCACCCTCAATCCTGGCTCTCAGCACCTTGTTAATTCCACAGAGCGCAGAGGCTCAGTTGCCGAATTTCGAAGGGCGAATTTGGTGGGAGGAAGGTGGCAGTCGGAGTTTGGAGAGAGGAAGGTGGAGGTCGCAGAAAATCTTTAGTGGTGGGCGAACAAACACGCCATGGCTCGGCTTCGCCACAGGTAACCATGTCGAAGAGGAAGGGGCTCGAGCAGGGGTCGAGGACGAGGGCAGGCCGACAGGGAGCATCACCATTGTTGCTGCCAATTCTGCCACCGTCGCGCCGGGGTCGCACCTCTTCAAGCCGAGCAAGTCGTGGAGATCAGTGGGGCGAACATGGAGGGGCCAGCCCTCCCAGCATTTGGGTCTGTGGTCTTCACCCTGGGGAAGATGGGAGATTCTCAAGGGGTTAGTGCGCACATCTCAGTGCTCTTCACGAGAACACCTGAAGCAGAAGGCGAGGGCTCTCCATCAGCAGGGGAAGTTCCTCCCCCAAACATTCCAGGTCAAGAACAACCCTTGCTTCCTCCATCAATCGAGGCCACGGCCTCAGGAAAAGCAGTCTTGGACGACCCTTCCTCATCCCAAGCAGCGAGGGCTCGCGATGCCGCCAAATGGGCTGCTATGTGGGAGGGCATTCCTGAAGGGCTCGGTTGGTGTGAAATCGTGGAGGAGAAGCCACCCGAGAAGGTTTCACCATCTCCAGCACGCCCCTGACACGGCGTCCCTCTCTCTCCTCAGGTCCAGCTTCTGTTTAATTTTGTTTTTTCATAGCACCGGTATCATCCCGCTCTGGTCTTATGCAATCTCGGGTCATAGTCCAGTCTGTAGCGTCTGTAGCGCTGGTTAAGGTCTGCGTGTCGGTTCTTGGCTATGTCAGTAGGGACGGAGAAGACAGCCCCTGCGTGGGCAGGTTTAGTTTTGAGTCTTAGTCATGTTATTTTGCCTTTCTTGGTTCAATCTAATGCACCTGTAGGTCGCTCAGAAGTTTTCAGGTCGAATGAATCCCCTGCGTGGGAGTTTTTGAATAGCTTGGCCAGAACCGTGGCATCTCAGTCGGCCATGGATTCCATGATATTTCCAGCTACACTGCTTGTAATTTCTTTTCTGTATATATAATAGAATCTTAGACTTTTTCCGAGAAAAAAAAAATAATAAAATAATTTTAATAATTGATTAATATAAATTTGAATCATGAATTTTATTAGATATTTTATAAAAATAATGAGGACAATTTCATTATGATACAATTGAATTAAGAATTTTATTAAAAATTTTAACAAGTTTTGATTTTTTTTAAGGTGGAAAATTTTATTATAACCTAGTTGTTAATTTGCAAGGAGGGCAGCCATCATTCATTGTTATTCATGGTTATGGGTTGACTCATCACCATTATTTAAGGAAAAATAATTTGCTTGAAATTCCTTGTTGATAATCCATAAAAAAGTTGACTCCTACTCCTACCAAATGCCTCCAAGTGTTGAGTTATGAACTTGTTTTCTTGTGTCCAAAGAAGACAAGCTCTTTACTAATTTTATGATTTAATCCAAGATTAAAAGGTGGTTTCAACGTAAATAATATGCACATGATAATTAGTGTCCTATGTTGTCATTGTTAAATATCTCCAATGAATTCATGTGTTTTGTAATATTTAATCTTAAGGTTGATGGGGTTTAGATGGATGAGGGGTAGGTCTTGCACTCTTCTCACCTACACTCAAATCCCCAATAAGACTTTGGTCCATTATGATAACGCTAGAAAATTAGACAACTCCTAAAATAAAAACCCAATCTAATATAGAAATGTCTTGACCATTGTTAAGCCATAAATTATTGACATCTATAATTTATAAAATTTTAGATATACTCTTAAAATATCAATAAAATAATTTGATCTAAAATCCCTAACAATTTCTACTTCATAATTTAAAAATATTATTTTAATTTAAATCTTATACCTAAAAAATATTATATCAATGTACATTTAAACTTATATGTAATAAAACTATAAATTTCATAATAATATATTTATTATAAGTATTAAATAATATTAAATATTTTATATGGTTAATATATTAAATAATAAATAACTTTAACATCAAATTTGGTTAAAAGAGATTCTAATAATGACTTTTTTCCAATACGTTGCCAAACTTTGCAGGGTTGTTAAGACTTACCATCAAATTAAATAATAAATATTCCAATTGTAATAGAAAAGGTACCCTCCATTTTACA
Source organism: Pinus taeda (assembly GCA_000404065.3). NCBI lineage: Eukaryota > Viridiplantae > Streptophyta > Pinopsida > Pinales > Pinaceae > Pinus > Pinus taeda. Next base: position 4,663 of record APFE031691957.1, on the reverse strand, counting down.
ATTATGATAAAATGTACCTGCTCATTTTAACCTTTTTACTTTAAATGATATTTAATAATAAACTACTCCAACATTTTTTACATCAAATTCCATCAATGATTAAACATAAATGTTTCAGTTGTGGAAAAAATATGTACTCTCTTAATATCTCTGTGACATTTGTTAGGTGTAGCTATATCTCTTGGAAAAGGATACGACATGAATTGATTTTAAATGAAACCTAACCATTGTAAAGTAGTTTTTTGTTTTATTGTAATACCATTATTATATTTCTGCAATAGGTTGAGGACAGGGTGGATAGTGGGTCCCTGCTACATTCCCCTTGAATAATTGTTTGGTATAGTATTTCCTCAAATGGTTTTGTTTCCACCATGATAATAAGTTGCAAGCATAAGAAATTGTTAACCAAAAACATCTCATAGATATGGGATTTATAGTTCTTTTACCAAAATCTACTAAGTATGACTAGGTGATCACAATAATTGAAGTAAATAAAGAATGGAAAGTTGTTACATTATTTCTAGGATTGGTCATAACCATCTTACAACTTAACGATGATTTATAACATATTTCCGAGTCTTCATGATGTGGAAAGTTTGTATAGAGTTGTGACTAGCTATGTAAAACCCTTAGGATCCAAAATTTTAAGCAAAATTATTTTCAAAATGAAATATGATATTTTTGCATACATTTATCATATAAGTATTATATACATTAATAATTATAATTAAAGGGTTATATATAAATAGTTATATCAATTATAAAAAATAAACATCATAAATGATCAATTCAACAAAACACAAATACTATTTACTAAGGAATTGAAATTTTGAATTTTGATTGTCGATTTTCTATGTTCCCTTGACATAGTTCTTTTGAACTTGTTGAATTTATGTGACTTGACTAAAGTTCACTGACTCACTAGTTGACCTCCCAGCCTTTTCCTTGGGACTCTTTGTTATGCAACTAGCTCACAAAATAGAAGAAAGAGATAGATAAACGACTTCAAAAGTAGACTCTTTGAGGGGGCAACCTTCTTTACATTACATAAAATGAACAATTCTTGGATGATACAAATGACAAGACCTACCTTCTATATATAGGAGTCTAAGGGGTCATAGTATAATCAGAGTCAACATAA
>APFE031691956.1:0-21485 GCA_000404065.3 Pinus taeda | reverse complement strand
TTAACTAACACCATTGAAATCACCCCCTGTAAAGCCCACAAAAAATCAAGATTTAAATTCTATTTTATTTTAAGATTTAATATCTCTGTATAGCGTGCCATCTTAATCTTACTTAGTTATTTTAGCCAATATATATGATACGTCTGACAGACATGATACGTTTTCAACTTCCGGGAATTATTGTTTTCCTCTACAATCTAGGTTCTCAGTATGCTTCCCTCATTCATTTACAGGTTTGATGAAATTCATAAGGTTTTGACACCGATAGTGGAACCCTACTACTTCCGTTTCCTAGTCTTTGCAGAACGTTCTAGACCTCGAATCCGAGGGAAGTATCCTCAAGGGTTTGGCTAGGAAAATCGAGGAAATTTGGGATTTTGTCGCAAAACTAACTTTTACTTCTTAAGTGATTAATTAATACAGTCAACCCTTTGTAAATGGCCGCCCTTATAAGCTTAGGTTATTGTTGCAAGGGAATTTTTAAATATTTAGGGGACAATGTATATTGTATTATGTTTCCAAAATTATATTTCACAAGTATACAGAATATGAGTTTCTTTTGCATTGAATTGATATTGGTTTAATTTTTATAAGTTTGTTTCTAGTTATGGATTTACCAGCGTAGCCATGTTCACCTAGTTTATACTTCAGCTTAGCCATGTTCACCTAGTTTATACTTTTAGTGATTCTTTTAATTATGGGACTATATGATTTTTTTTGTAACTATATTAATATTTTGGTACTTAGCAAACTACATTTTTGAAGTTGTAAATTATTTGGCTATTCTTGTGATTTATGGTGAAATTATATTATTAGTTACAAATTTTGCTATATAGTTTATAGCTTTTTTTGCTATACCTTTTACTGTTTCCGGGTTTCTAGTCTTTTCTAGAACTAATCAAACTTGTGACATGGAAATAATTATTTCATGGACTAAGACTTTTTTTTTTAGACTAACCTAAGTACCCTAGGGGGATTTGAACGGGTGACCTATCCCAAGGAGTGCCTTAACAGCCCACCCATTCACCCTATGGCAAGGAGTGCCTTAATAGCACACCCATTCAATCCAAAGCCCCGTGGGCTTTTCATGGACCAAGATAAGATCATAATAGGCCAACATTAATTGTTTCATTAATCCTATATACATTCGATCTTGATAGAACAATATTAATTATACATTAGCTCATAACTGACCTTTACCCATTATGAAAGAACCATGCCATAGAATTTATACAGAAAAATATACAACTAGAAGGAAACCAAAACATTACATGTATGCGACACTTATCTCCTAATTCAGTTTAGGTTTTAAGGAAAATAGTTTTGGCCTCTAGGAAAATAGCATAGCACAGGGAGAAGATTAGTGCGTGTAACCAATGAGAACAACACTCACTACCAGAACTCCCTCCCAAGTGAGTTTCACTTCTAGAGCACTCTTTTGATATAGACCGCACTAGGTCCACCTAGGGCTTATATGACCACACTAGGTCTTTCCTAGTGTTTGAGAGACCTTATAGCTCTAACTAGGAATTCCCAACTCAAGAATTCCCTTTCCTCTGAGGTGCCTCCCTTAGTAGTGTCTTGTCTAAGGTTCCAACTTCCAATTTTCCTCTAATGGGTCTAGGCAACCTCATTTTTTCCCTCCCACCTTATTGGCTCCTTTTTCCCAAAACGAAATGATTTATCTATAGGAAGAGGAATAGCTACATTCTAATTGTCTCTTAAGTGAAAATCTCATTTAGTATATTTTCCCTAGCTAATTTCCATAGTTGGTCATAACTAAGTTATTAACTGAAATAAAAATATAGACATTCATGTTTATTATAGTTTGCCAAGTTATTCAATAAAAGTAAACTAAAATATTTACAATCTACTTAGGCTTATTATATCTTCCCCCCTCTAGCAAAGAATTGTCTTTAGTGTTTATTTTAGGGCCTTTAGAATAGGTTGGGATATGCTTCATGCATTCAAATTTCAGCCTCCCAAGTTGTCTGTTCTTAACTAAAGTTCTTTCATTGCACTTTTGGCATATGCTTCATGCATTCAATTTTCATCTTTCCAAGTTGTTTGTTCTTGACTAAATTGCTTTCAGTGCACTTTAATAACAGTGACAGCTAGCTTCCATAACATGATTTCTCTTTGTAGAAGCTTGAAAAAGAACTCTCCATCCAGATTGAACTACAATCACATTGGCTAGATTTCTCATTAGTTTCCAATCAAAGCTTCCATAACATGATTTCTCTTTGTACAAGCTTGAAAAAGAACTCTCCATCCAGATTGAACTACAATCACATTGGTTAGATTTCTCATTAGTTTCCAATCAAAGAAGAAACATATATAAAATCATTTCAACATGATTCCTTTACTTGTACATCTTGTCAAATAATTGTGTCTAGCTTCATATACATACCTCTTTAATAGAGAGACATGAAACATGTTATGTACACATATATGACTAGGAAAATCCAACTCATAGGCTACAAGTCCAATTAGAACTAATATTTGGGAAGACCCACATAATAGGGGTGCCAATTTTGCACAACTTCCCCACCACAAAGTGCTCTTCTTATGCTTGACCCTCACATACACATGATCACCTACCTAAAATTCAGTGTAGGCCATTCTTTTGTCTACATGGCTTTTGTCAATATTTAGCTACCTTTTGTCTACAAGCCTTCACTTTGGTTGTTGTATAATTTACTTCCTTAGAATGTCTTCCAACACTTGATTAACTCTTTAAGTTTTCCCATATGTCTATTTCAAGGAAATATTGAAGTGTACTTGAATGCCTTATATTATAAAAAGAGCCTTCCAAAAATGAGAGTTGTACTTCACATCTCTATAAAAAATTACTGCTTTAGGTATACCATGTAAATGAAGAAAAAAATCTCTCATGAATATAAGCATTTTGAACATTTTTATAAGTTGACTGTATAGGAAGAAAATTTTGACATCCTCTAATAACTACTCATTACTTTATGTAGGTGTGTAATAAATGGGGATAGAGCCAAACAATTGGATTTATAAGTTGACTGTATAGGAAACAAATTGTGACATCCCTTAGCAACTACTCATTACTTTAAGGTGTGTAATAAATGGGAATAGAGCCAAACAATTGGATTGATTATTGTAAATTATTGATTATAAAAGAAATGATTATTTGAGAAAATTATGCACTCACCCATGAGACACATGAGATAAGATTGTAAATTCTTCATGATTAGAATCTTTAAAGATTGTAGATAAGATAAGGGAGGGAGATAAAGTCCCTTGAAACATCTCAACAGGAGAAAAAGTTGAGCCTAGTTTCCTTTAAAGCACTGTGGGTGAGGAAGGTGGGATTTAAGAGCAAAATCCTGGGCAAGAAAGCAAGTAAGCTTACCACCTAGTTGAAATAGAAACATTATCATGAAGCAAATGATTTAAATACCCTTGGAGGAGATCAACAAGAGGTTGTTGATTCATTTACACTTGAGCTCGAGGGAGAACTAGAGGCAGTTCTTGGTTGGGAGGTTGTTGATTCTCTCTAAATTTACACTTGAGCTCGAGGGAGAACTAGAGGCAGTTTGTGGTTGGGAGGATAGTGTCTCCTTCAATCCTCTAATTTCGCTAATGTTATTTTATGTTGGATACAATTTCAATTATGTAGACTTTTACACAGTGTAAGATAATCTCAGCTTAGAGGTAGTTTTAATTATAGATGACATATGGGTAATTATTAGTTGTATAGTATATATATAAATTTTGTTTATAGTGTTGTAATAGAAAATTAACATATGGGTGATTGGTTTAATCTATTACTATCAATTTCAACAGAAGCTTAGGTTCAAATACTAGTTATTGAATTACAATATTTCTGTTGATTTTAGTGCAAAATGAGGAATAAACTACTAATGATGGAGTTAAAAGAATATTGTAGTTTTATGTAAAAACGATGTTACATAATTGTACTATAGTGTAGTATGACTTTTATATGAAAGAGAAACAATAGGAATGATATGCGGTAGATGACATATAGAGAAAAGAAACTACACTAGTATAAGCATTGATTTTGGAAGGAAATGCATAGCTAATTATAAACTGTAAATCTAAAATTATAAGTTAAAATGTTACTACTCTATGTTACTAGTAAACGTTAGCATGCATACACAATTTTTAGTAAGTGACAAGTAAATATTACATGTTGAATTTCCATGATTTTGGGTCTAGGATAGAATCTTAAATTTTTTTATGCTACCAAACCAAGAATCTCAACCATAAACTACATTGCAAGGTGGAATAAAAACAACAGTAAATCACACATGCATAGAATATAGACAACTTTTTACACTTTTCAACCCAACTTCATTATATTAAACAACATATAATACAACACTCTAGGGCTCATAATGGTCCTCATACATCCACTAGTACAAGATACAAAATTAGGGCTTGGTGTGAGTCCATCTACAACCAATCTAACCTCAACAAGATACTCTCACCATTTGGATTATGTAGTGGATGTTAGAAAATTATATATTACAAAGCAATGGAACACATAAAATATATTGCAGAAATATATAAACACATAAAACAAGAGAGACACACATATAAGTGGTTCACCCAATTTGGGTTACTTCCACAGAGAAATAGTGAGTCCTTCCTTTTTATATTAGCGAGAAAAATGAAGAGATACAACCTACGCCACATCCTTTGTAATTCCCTATTCTCTCTCACACAATCTCCTCTCTCTTTCAAACTCTCTCTTTCAAACTGAGAATACACATCTACATATAACCAATATAATTTCTTCATATATAGTGAGGGTTCCTTCTAGCGCAAAAAAAACCAAAATTAAACTAGCGCAAAAAAACCAAAATTAAACATAACTTCTAGAGTGAGATCTCTACCTAATGAACTACTCACATTGACTACTAAATTACAACATTTTACAAGGATCTATTTTTAGCTTTTGGGGGCGCTGCCCCCGATAGGTTGCAAATAATCACCATCACCTCGGACCACATTTACTAGCAATGCTGCCACCACATTACTAAGTGGGGCTGAATGTGGCGATACCTCTGAATAAAGAATGTAATCATGCTCCACACAGAGCAGTCGAATATCTTAGCTCCCCTTAGTCATACCTTGTACATTCCTAGTCCTTCAACTCCATATCTGCAGCTCCTACCTCTATCAATGATCTAAGTCCATCTCATCAATGAATATAGACTAGCCAATCTGCTAATTGGTTGTGCCTTAGTCCATCAAGGCATCAACACATCTAGACCATTGTTGAGTTGTTCACAGCTCCATTTGTGAAAAATAATCAATCTACCCATTGTTGCTCCTCAGCTACTTAGCGACTTCAGGCCACTATGGTCTTCTCGTGTTGCACTATGAAGACCAACATAGGGTATGAAGGGTTGCCACCTATCACTGCAAGATGTTCATATATTACAATGAACACATGGTAGGAGGAGTACCCATCATTTGCTATAAATTTCCTTCTCCACACACATGTTTCTGGCTCCACAAATTACTCCTAGTTGATTAGACCCTTGATCTCAGCAATTGCCTCTCTCACAATTAGATTTTTCCATCAAGGTGTTGCTCACCCAGCTCCAACTTGGACATTATCTCGCTATCCTCTAGTACACCATAAGTTCCCAATCACATCCACACTTTTTCCACTCTCACACTGCCTTGCAATAGTCCATGAGTGACCAATCCTCATTATAGCATCTGCTCCTAGTTAGGGAATCCATCACCTAGGAAACCCTTCCACATGGCTGCTAAAAAAACTTCCAAATTGTCCTCCCCTAGGACATCATCCATTAACATCAATTCAACCTTAACACGTCAATAAAATAAATACCTACCTGGAATGCTATCTAAGTGTCAACACACCCATGGTTCATCATATTAGGCTTATAATCCCCTTATGGGGTAACTATCCCCTTCTGTTGTCACTCTATGCAACCCCCATTTTCACTCTCCAGTCTACTGGTTAGGATCTGTAGCCTGTGTTCAAACCCTCTGTCGGGTTGGCTCATTAATTTCGTTCTGTCGATTTTCCATTTGTCAATGCAATACTGTTCATTCCTAATCTGTGGCATTTTTGTTTTCTGACTCCAGTCTTACTACCTGGAAGACTGGGACTAATTCTGTAATACTGGACGGAGCTGAGGAATTCACACTATTTTACATTCTACAAAGGTAATGAGAGTTTTCATTTTTCCTCGGAACTTTTCCTTTATTTCATAATGGTTGTTTATTATTGTTGTATGACACCAGACTCATTTGGTTCCTTCCATAGCCACAAGTATATGCCTAATTCTCATCACTCATGATTACGTTCTTTGTGTTTTTATACGCACATGTAGGTTATAATGTTACCCTTTCTGTTGTTTTTGGTTCCTGGCAGGTAGGATTTTACCTTCATACCTAGCGTTTGACAGAGATGATATGTTTTCAACTTCCGGGAATTATTGTTTTCCTCTACTAATTTTTAGTTCTTAAGCAATTAATTAATACAATCAATCCTTTGTTAATGGCAGCCCTTACAAGCTTAGGTTATTGTTGCAAGGGGATTTGTAAATATTTCGGGGAGAATGTATATTGTATTATTTTTCCAAAGTTATATTTTATATGTATACATGAGTCTCTTTTGCATTCAAATACCCAAACCAACTTTTATTGTGTAATTTTGGGAAACAATAAGTTTAAAGAACTCATATTGGTTTAATTTTTATAAGTTTGTTTCAAGTTATGGATTTACCAATTTAGCCATATTCACCTAAGCTATACTTTTAGTGATTCTTTTAATTATGGGAATATATGATTTTATTTTTTAACTATATTAATATTTTGGTACTTAACAAAATAAATTTTTGAAGTTGTAAATTATTTAGCTATTCTTGTGATTTATGGTGAAATTATATCAGTAGTTACAAATTTCGCTATACAGTTTATAGCATTTTTGTTGTACCTTTTACTATTTCCAGGCTTCTAGTCTTTTCTAGAACTAATCAAACTTATGACACGGAAATAATTATTTCATGGACTAAGATTAAGATCATAATAGGCCAGCATTAATTGTTTCGTTAATCCTATATACATTAGATCTTGATAGAACAATATTAATTATTCCATTAGTCCTATATACATTAGCTCATAACTCACCTTTACCCATTATGAAAGAACCATGCCATATAATTTATACAAAAAAATATACGATTAGAAGGAAACCAAAACATTACATGTATGTGACACTTATCTCCTAATTCAGTGTAGGCTTTGAGGAAAATAGTTTAGGCCTCCAGGAAAATAGCATAGCACAGGGAGAATATTAGTGCGTGTAACCAATGAGAACAACACTGGCTACCAGAACTCCCTCCGAAGTGAGTTTCACTTCTAGAGCACTCTTTTGATATAGACCACACTAGGTCCACCTAGGGCTTATATGACCACACTAGGTCTTTCCTAGTGTTTTAGAGACCTTATAGCTTTAACTAGGAATTCCCAACTAAAGAATTCCCTTTCCTATGCGATGCCTCCCTTAGTAGTGTCTTGTCTAAGGTTCTAGCTTCCAATTTTCCTCTAATGAGTCTAGGCAACCTCATTTTTTCCCTCGCACCCTATTGGCTCCTTTTTCCCCAAATGAGATGATTTATCTATAGGAAGAGGAATAGCTACATTCTGTCTCTTAAGTGAAAATCTCATTTAGTATATTTTAGCTAGCTAATTTCCATAGTTGGTCATAACTAATTTATTAACTAAATTAAAAATATAAACATTCATGTTTATTATAGTTTGTCAAGTTATTCAATAAAAGTAAACTAAAATATTTACAATCTACTGAGGCTTATTACATCTTCCCCCCTCTATCAAAGAGTTGTCCTTCTTGTTTATTTTATGGCCTTTAGAATAGGTTGGGATATGCTTCATGCATTCAATTTTCATCCTCCCAAGTTGTCTGTTCTTGACTAAAGTTCTTTCAGTGCACTTTTGGGATATGCTTCATGCATTCATTTTTCATCTTTCCAAGTTGTTTGTTCTTGACTAAAGTGCTTTAAGTGCACTATAACAACAGTGACATCTAGCTTCCATAACATGATTTCTCTTAGTAGAAGATTGAAAAAGAACTCTCCATCCAGATTGAACTACAATCACATTTGTTAGATTTCTCATTAGTTTCCAATCAAAGCTTCCATAACATGATTTCTCTTTGTACAAGCTTGAAAAAGGACTCCCCGTCCAGATTGAACTACAATCACATTGGTTAGATTTCTCATTAGTTTCCAATCAGAGAAGAAACATATATAAAATCATTTCAACATGATTGCTTTACTTGTACATCTTGTCAAATAATTATGTGTCTAGGTTCATATACATACCTCTTTAATAGAGAGACATGAAACATGTTATGTACACATATATGACTAGGAAAATCCAACTCATAGGCTACACGTCCAATTAGAACTAATATTTGGAAAGACCCACATAATAGGGGTGCCAATTTTGCACAACTTCCCATCACAAACTACTCTTTTTATGCTTGACCCTCACATACACATGATCACCTACCTAAAATTCAGTGTAGGCCATTCTTTTGTCTACATGGCTTTTGTCAATATTTAGCTACCTTTTGTCTACAAGCTTCACTTTGGTTGTTGTATAATGTACTTCCTTAGAATGTCTTCCAATGCTTGATTAACTCCTTAAGTTTTCCCATGTCTATGGTTCCAAGGAAATATTGAAGTGTACTTGAATGCCTTCTATTATAAAAAGAGCCTTCCAAAAATGAGAGTTAAACTTCACATCTCTATCAAAAATTACTGCTTTAGGTATACCATGTAAATGAAAAAAAATGTCTCATGAATATGAGCATTTTGAACATTTTTATAAGTTGACTGTATAGGAAGAAAATTTTGACATCCCCTAATAACTACTCATTACTTTATGTAGGTGTGTAATAAATGGGGATAGAGCCAAACAATTGGATTTATAAGTTGACTGTATAGGAAACAAATTGTGACATCCCCTAGTAACTACTCATTACTTTAAGTAGGTGTGTAATAAATGGGGATAGAGCCAAACAATTGGATTGATTATTGTAAATAATTGATTATAAAAGAAATAATTATTTGAGAAAAGTATGCACTCGCCCATGAGACACATGAGATAAGATTGTAAATTCTTCATGATTAGAATATTTAAAGATTCTAGATAAGATAAGGGAGGGAGATAAAGTCCCTTAGAAACATCTCAACATGAGAAAAAGTTGCTCCTGGTTTCCTTTAAAGCATTGTGGGTGAGGAAGGTGGGATTTAAGAGCAAAATCCTAGGCAAGAAAGCAATTAATCTTACCACCTCATTGAAATAGAAACATTATCATCAAGAAAAGGATCTAAATACCCTTGGAGGAGATCAACAAGAGGTTGTTGATTCATTTACACTTGAGCTCGAGGGAGAACTAGAGGTAGTTCGGGGTTGGGAGGTTCTTGATTCTCTCTGAATTTACACTTGATCTCGAGGGAGAACTAGAGGCAGTTTGTGGTTGGGAGGATAGTGTCTCCTTCAATCCTCTAGTTTGGCTGATGTTATTTATGTTGGATACAATTTCAATTATGTAGACTTTTACACAGTGTAAGATAATCTCAGCTTAGAGGTAGTTTTAATTATAGATGACATATGGGTAATTATTAGTTGTACAATATATATATAAATTTTGTTTATAGTGTTGTAATAGAAAATTAACATATGGGTGATTGGTTTAATATATTACTATCAATTTCAACAGAAGCTTAGGTTCAAATACTAGTTATTGAATTAAAATATTTCTATTGATTTTAGTGCAAAATGAGGAATAAACTATTAATGATGGAGTTAAAAGAATATTGTAGTTTTATGTAAAAATGATGTTACATAATTGTACTGTAGTGTAGTATGACTTTTATATAAAAGAGAAACAGTAGGAATGATATGCCATAGATGACATATAGAGAAAAGAAACTTAGCACTAGTATGAGCATCAATTTTGGAAGGAAATGCATCCGTAAATATGAAATTATAAGTTAAAATGTTACTACTCTATTTAGTAAACTTTAGCATGCATACAAAATTTTTAGTAAGTGACAAGTAAATATTACATGTTGAATTTCCATGATTTTGGGTCTAGGATAGAATCTTAAAATCTTTGACGCTACCAAACCAAGAATCTCAACCATAAACTACTTTGCATGGTGGAGTATAAACAACAGTAAATCACACATCCATAGAATATAGACAACACTCTATGGCTCATAATTGTCCTCATACATCCACTAGTACAAGATACAAAATTAGGGCTTGGTGTGAGTCCATCTACAACCAATCTAACCTCAACAAGATACTCTCACCATTTGGCTTATGTACTGGATGTTAGAAAATTATATATTACAAAGCAATGGAAAGCATAAAATATATTGCATAAATATATAAACACACAAAACACATAAAACAAGAGATACACACATATAAGTGGTTCACCCAATTTGGGCTAAGTCCACGGAGAAATAGTGAGTCCTTCCTTTTATATTAGCGAGCAAAATGAAGAGATACAACCTACACTACATCCATTGTAATTCCCTATTCTCTCTCACACAATATCCTCTCTCTTTCAAACTGAGAATACACATCTACATATATGCAATATAATTCCTTCATATATAGTGAGGGGTTCCTTCTAGGGAAATTATACATCTATTTTTAGCTTCGGGGGCGCTGCCCCCGATCCCCCACGAGGGAGGCTGCAAATAATCACCATCAACCCCCATCACGGTGCACATTTACAAGCAACACTGCCACCACATTATGAAGTGGAGCCGAATGCGACGATACCTCTGAATAAAGAAGATAATCAGGCTCCACACCCAAGAGTCGAATATCTCCGTTCCCCTTAGTCATACCATGTACATTCCCAGTCCTTCAGCTCCAGATCTGAATCTCCTACCTCTATCAATGATCTAAGTCCATCTCATCAATTTATCTCGACTATCGAATCTCCTCATTGGTTGGGCCTTAGTCCATCAAGGCATCAACACATCGAGACCACTGTCGAGTTGTTCACAACTCCATTTGTGAAAAAATTTCAATCTACCCATTGTTTCTCCTCACCTACTTAGGGACTTCAAGCCATCTCATGTTCCATCGATGAAGACCAACATAAGGTATGATGGGTTGCCACCTATCACTGCAAGATGTCCATATATTACAATGAACACATGCTAGGAGGAGTACCCATCATTTGCTATAGATTTCCTTCTACACAAACATGTTTCGGGCTCCACAAACTACTCCTTGTTGATGAGACCCTTGTTCTCAACAACTGCCTCTCTCGCAACTAGATTTTTCCGTCAAGGTGTTGCTCACCCGACTCCAACTTGGACATTATCTCGCTGTCCTCTAGGAGACCATAAGTTCCCAATCACATCCACACCTCATCCACTCTCACGCTGCCTTGCAATAGTCCATGAGTGACCAATCCTCGTTGTAGCATATGCACGTAGTTAGGGAATCCAACGCCTAGGAAACCTTTCCACATGGGTGCTAAGAAACTTCCAAATTGTCATCCCCTAGGAAATCATCCATTAACATCAATTCAACCTTAACACGTCAATAAAATAAATACCTAGACTGTTCCTGCACTCATATTCCCGCACTTGCGTTCCTACACTCATGCATTCCCACACTCTCATGTTTTTGCACTCTTGCATTCATGAGCTTAGTGCTTTCCTGCACTTTTGTGTTCCTATACTCGTGTTCATTCACTCACACATTCTTGTACTCACGTGTTCCTGCACTTGCATTCCTGTACTCGCAGTGCCCACACTCGAGATGGATTTCTTGATGTGTAGACTATGAAATATGCTTCCTGGATGAGTGATATGACACTCCAATCACCCGTTATTTATATGCACAACAAGAGATTCCAAAATTTCCTACTTGAATTGACACGTCCATTGGGTTCTTCAAGTCGGCCTACTTGGCACGCAATAATAATTAGGTTAACTTCAAGAATTCATATCTCTCTAACGACAACTCAAATGTAGATGATTTTCAATGCGTTGGAATCTTCTTTTTGAGAAATATCATCGTCATTCATCACATGTCGTAAATTCATTAATGTTTTGTCCCAAATCTTGATGGCTGCCGAAACCCCACACTTTTTTTCCAAGCACACAAATTTCCTTTATGGTGATTTTCCCTCCAAACGCTGAACCTTGGGGCTTGGAGTACCACCCAAGCTACAAAAAAATTAGCACTCCCTCTTAGAGAGGGAGCTACTTCCATGACTAGGAAGTAACCATCATCACCCAATGACGACACTAGCCCGTCTAGCATCCATCACTGCAACATACCCTATAGAATAAATCCGACAATGATGGTAGAGCCTCTACCTCATCATATATAAACCTAAAGATCCCAAAGCTCCATAAGGTTGCTCCTTCTGAGGCTAGACTCCCTCTCATCCTAATCAATCTCCAGTAGCTCAGTTTTGCAAGCACTCATCCTCCTAGATCAAATCTCACTCGTGAAAATCCCTCTAGTCTCAGATATGCAACATCACGATCTGATGAATACTCTAGCCTATCAATGTGAAGTCCATCACATCAAGCCATCTTGACCAACCTGATCTCGTCCATGCCATCGAAACCCTCAAGTTGTCACAACCATCCATGAAAAGACATAGGAATTCCACGATCTACAAACTGCCACACAACATACTGAAGTGCACGAGGTTCACCATCAATCCACCAGAACTCCTAGCCCAACTCATCATGTAGTCTATCGATACCACATCACCATGTCTCTAGCTGAACCCTCTACTCCATGATCTAGACACCCACAACTCCCTTTGAGTTCCTTCATTGTGCACTCTCTCATTCATTGTCCCTTAAAGTAGCTCTGATACCATTTGATACCAGGCTGAATTTCCACGATCTTGGATCTAGGATAGAATCTTCAAATATTTGACGCTACCAAACCAAGAATCTCAACCATAAACTACTTTGAATAGAGGAATACAAACAACATTAATCACACATGCACATAATATAGACAACTTTTTACAATTTTCAACCCAACCTCGTTATATTAAAAAATATATAATACAACAGTCTAGGGCTCCCATACGAGGGATAATGGCCCTCATAAATCCACTAGTACAAGATACAAAACTAGGGCTTGGTGTTAGTCCATCGACAACCAATCTACCCTCAACAAGATACTCTTACCATCTATGTGATGTTGTCAACTTTCTCAGCCCCCCTCGGTCATACTGTGTACCTTCCTGGTCCTTCAGCTTCTGATCTGCAGCTCCTACCACTATCGATCAAAGTCCATCTAGCCAATGAATCCTGGCTGTGCAATCTGCTTACTAGTTGTGCCTTTGTCCATCAATGCATCAATACTCTTTTCGAGTTTTTCACAGCTCCACATATGAAAAGCTCTCGATCTAGCCACTTCTCCTCCTGAGCTACTTAGGGACTTCGGCCCAGTATGGTCTTCATGTGTTTCCATGATGAAGGCCAACATAGGGAACAAAGGGCTTCCACCTATCATTACAACATGTCCGTCTCCTTCAATGAACACAGGATAGGAGGAATACCCATCATCTATTGTATATTTCCCTCTACACAAACATGTCTCGAGCTCCACAAACTACTCCTCAGTGATCATACCCTTGAGCTCAACAACTGCCTCTCTCACAACAACCTTTGTCCATCAAGGTGTTTCTCATGAGGCTCCAACTTGGACACTATCTTGTTGTCCTCCAGTAGACCATAAGTTCCCAATCACATCCACACTTGGTCTACTCTGAGATAGCCCTCCAACAGTCCACGAGTGACCAATCCTTGCTATAGCATATGCTCCTAGTTAGGGTATGTAACACCTAGGAAACCCTTCCACATTACTTCTAACACACTTCCAAATTTTCCTCTTATAGGAAATCATCCACTAGCATCAATTCAACCTAAATACATCAATACAATACATAACTAGCGTGTTTCTACACTTTCACGTTCATGTACTCACATTCTTGCACTCATGCATTCCTGCACTTACATGTTCCTGCACTCACATTCCTACACTGAAGTTCTTGTACTCGTATTCCTGCACTAGCATTTCTGCAGTTGATCGTTCCTGCACTTGTGCGTTCCTACACTTCACACGTTCTTGCACTCATGCGTTCCTACACTCGCATTCCTGCACTCACATATTCTTGCACTCGCATGTTCCTCGATTCATGTTCCTCTACTTGCAGTGCCCACACTCGAGATGGATTTTTTAATGTGTAGACTATGAAAAATGCTTCTTGGATGACTGAAGTGACACTCGAGTCACCTCTTATTTATATGCATAATAATGGCTTCCAAAACATCATGCTTGACGCATCACATCCATTGGGTTCTTCAAGTTGGCCTACTTGACATCCAATAATAATTATGTTAAACTTCAAAAATTCATATCTCTCTAACGACAACTCGGATTTGGATGATTTTTGATGTGTTCGAATCGTCTTTCCGAGCACTATCATCAATCACATGTTGTAAATTCATTAATGTTTAGTGCCACATCTCGATTGGGGACAAAACTGCACACTTGGGTTCCATGCACACAACCTACCCTTATGGTGCTTTTCCCTTTAAACATTGAACCCTAGCGCTTGGTGTACATTCCAAGTGACACAAAAATCAACATTACAAAGTGGTATGGTCAAAATGCAACCTCGGTTCTTAAATGAAACATATTTACAATTAAATAAAAGCCTTACTCATGAGTAAATTATAAGTGAAATGAGTAACGTATAATAATATCCCTCTTATTTAGTGAGAGTACAGTTGTTTCTATCACAAAGGATTAATTTCAGAAAAATAAATTGATAAAAGGGGGAAAGAAAATTGACTTCTCAGTGAAACGACACCACTCCAAGCAATTATATTTCCTAAAAATGAGTGAATACAGAGTGCCATTCAAGACAAATGATTAAAACATGAAAATAAGTCATCATACAAGAATTTGGTTAAAAAACAATTACATAAGTATACAGTTAAAAAATATAAGCGTAATGAATAGTACCCAAATTGGGAAATTCCAGGAAGATACAATTTACACAATTTAATTAACTCTTACGCCTACAAATTATAATAGTGTGAATCATATATCTAATAGTGCCATCAGTTAATTAGGCTAGAATATATTAGGCAAGAAAGACCTATGGTTCTTAATAATTATAGAAGTAGAGCCATGCATTAACCACTGAAATGAAAGGTACTGAAAGATAGATATAGTATGTTGTTCTATATTAAATTGAAGAACCATTACAGAGGCATCACAATTAATACTAATAATTTCACACTAATGTGGTGATCCATCTCACTCCTAGTATTGTACTTCAACTGGAAAAATTATATAGCTTACAAAAGTGTATTTAGACATGAGCCCGACGACAAGATAGAAACAAAAATAATTCACGTGACAACTTGAGGGACAACATCTCTCTGTGCAGACCGATGAGTAAAACTAGTCGACAATAGAAGTGTAGGGTTACACAGGTAGTATAACCCCACCATAGAACATACACGAGATAGGTCTCGACTAGAGCAACTCGATGCTAAAAATAAATTAGGGACAAGCCATTAGGGTTAACCTAAAAGACCAGGGAAGCGGATGAGAAAACACTACACTAGTGGGTAGCAAAAAATGACATATATAGGAAGTGTTAAACTAATAAAATGATGTAAATTGTAACTGGGAAATCCCAAATGGGTTCGAGGAGTATCTGAGGATAAATGCAGAGAACACTGGAACATTAAGGTTTTCCCTGGTGTGCCACGCATATGCATACTTGTAGCAGAACCAAAATAGCTAGATCCTCCTCGAAAAAGGAAACATGGGAAACTTCCATATGTTAGCACGGAAATAGTTTAACCATATTAGGAATATAAAATGTAGTAATTTCAGAGAAAAAGTCCTCATGCGTGTCCGATAATACCATAGATTCCATGGAATGATCTCCGATCACATTGAAGCCTTGGACAAACTTGTATTGGAGAAGTAGCATGAGAGGAACATGGCAAGCCAAAAGAAGAAATGAGAGGCGAAGTTAGGGTTAGAGTGACAAAAGTGAAGGAGATCAAATCTAAATTGTCAATGAATCCATACAATCTCAACCATCCACCCATCCCAACGAGGAGATGCCATGTGCACCCATGTAGGTTAGACCAGTTGGCGGTGAGGTGTTCATCCACCTGGACTTTGGAAGGAACACTAACATGTGGAAGAAAGGATATATTAAGGAACCATTGAGGAGGAGCGATATATTTGATAGGGTACATTAATCAATCATTCAAGAGGGGGAATTATATATAGATTACCATAGTTGTAATTAACTTTTTAGCTAAACGAGGAGGTAAATACCTTTACGACATCTCGCGATAGTGTTATTTATAGAGGAGTTAGGGATACTTTAAGGAGCATTAATAATGTAATAACACAAAATATTATCATAAGACTTGTGACATTCTAGCACACAAAACGTTGTAGTGATACAATATAATTCCGATTGGATTTCAATGTTGAATTGATTATTGGACCATGTGTGATACATGATGTTGATATACATGCAGAATCGAATTAGGGGTACCCTTAATATAAAAAAATAATAAACAAATCCACGTGGACCTTAAATTAAGTAGATATCAAGAATGTTCACAACAATAAAGAAAAATAAATCTGAAGATAGGTATATTGCATATGGTATCAAAATCCAGTAATACCACTCAACCTTCTAATTGGGAGAGATTTATTTACTATTTATTACAGAAATTTTGCTACTAAGTTAACGATTTTGTTTCAATTCTTTTCAAATAATACTAAATTAGCTTTGTGTAAATGCATTAAGTAGAAAAGTTAAATGGAGTAGGAAATCCCAGCCAACTCTATGTTAGAAAATTATATATTACACAGAAATGGAACAAATAAAATATTGTAGAAACATAAACACAAAAAATGCATAAAACAGGAGAGACATAGATATACGTGGTTCACCCAATTTGGGCTACATCCATGAAGAGATAACCAATTCTTCCTTTTATATTATCCAACAAAATGACGAGATACAACCTACAACAGATTTGTTGTAATTTCTTCTCTCTCACATAAAACCTCCTCTCTCTTTCTCACTTAGAATACACATATTCACAGCTGTAATACAATTCCCTTATTTACAATGAGAGGTTTCCTTCTAGGGGAAAAAAATAAAATTAAACCTAACTTCTACCGTCACATTGTGTGCCTAATGAACATCTCAGATTGGCTGCGAAATTACAACATTTTACAAGGCAATTTTACATCTATTTTTTAGCTTCAAGGGCAACACCCCCAAACCCTCGCTGGCCCCCGGACTCCCGCGAGGGGGGTGAAATATCAAGTGTTTTTCCTTTCCAGATAAACAAAATGATCAAAGTGACATCTAGTATAACCTTGTTCAGACATAAACCTATGAAATTTTAAATACCAATGACTTGGAGCCTGTTTTAAACCATACAAGCTCTTCTTCAACCTGCACACTAGTTTCTCCTTCCCTTTGACCTAATATCCTTGTGGTTGTTGCATATCTATCTCTTCCTACAAATCCCCATGGAGAAAGTTCATCTTTACATCTAACTGCTCAAGATTCAAATCTTCTGTTGATACTAGACTTAAAATTGTTCTAATTGAAGTCAGTTTAGCAATAGGAGAAAATATTTCATCAAACTCTATACCTTTTTCCTATAGAAACCCCTTCACCAAAAATCTAGCGTTATACCTTTTTCTACCTCAATCTTCTTTCTTCAATCTTTAAACCCATTTATTCTGCAATGTTGTTTTACCTGTAGGCAACCTGACTAAGTCCCAAGTCTAGTTATGTACCAAGGAGTCCATCTTTTCTTTCATGGCCATCTTCCACTTCTTCCTTGTTTATACCTTCATTGCTTCTTCATAGCATTTTGGTTCACGAGAATCAATAACTAATATATAATATAATGAAGGAGAATATCATTCAGGGGGTTACTTTTCCTCACAGATCTTCTAACACCACTTTCAGGTGTTTTAGGTGCCTGTTGCTATTTCGTTTTCTGTTGTTTTTCTGGTGTTGATCATTATTATTTTCAACCACCTTTACTTTTTATATGATCTCATCAAGCACTATGTACTCTGTTTTCTTTTTACTATTTCTTTTCCTGCATCTGATCCTTATACAAAACATTTTCATTGAATATGACATCTCTTATCCTAATGATTTTTTGATTTTCATAATCATACAAGTGATAACCAAGATCATTAACACCATATCTAATAAAGGTACGTTTCTTTGATTTTTCCTCAAGATTTTTTCTATTTTCTTTATTAATGTGGACAAAGGCTTCACAACCAAAAGTATTTAAAAGTGAGTAGTGTACCTTTTTACTTGTCCATGCCTCCTCTTGAATATCTCCATCCAAGGAAATTGACGGCCCTTTGTTATATAGATAAAGAACACCATGTGCCAAAAATTGTAAAGGTAATATTGCATGCAATCTCATGCACCTTTCATGCTCCATGATTGCCATGTTCGTCCTTTCTAACACACCATTTCTTGTGGTGTTCTTGGAACTGTATTCTCTCTGTGAATTCCATGCTCTAAACACTAATCAAAATCTCTATTGCAATATTCACCTCCATTGTCTCATCTGAGACACTTCATCCTTTTCCCTCTCTCATTCTCAACCAAATATTTCAATTTCTTGAACGTATCAAATACACCATATTTATTTCGAATACAATAAATCTAGGTTTTTCTAGTTGCATCATCATTAAAATTAACATAATAATGAGATCCATGGAGAGAAGGTACAGAGAATGTATCCATATATTTGTATGCATAAGCTCTAATTTTGCATTCTTCTTTTCTTTCCCAAATCTAAAAAATATGACACAATTTTCACAGAATTCAAAATCAACATGCTTCAAACATGACCACAAATTTCTTTACTGAAGAATATTCATCCCCTCCTCACTCATGTGGCTCATCCTATGATGTCACAATGTTGTATCTGCTCCTGTAGATGTTAAAGAGTTAATAGTATTAGAAATTTCATTGCATAAATACAATGCACCGACCTTTTCTCCTTTTCCTATTACTAGGACTCCTTTAGTGACCTTCCAAGTTTTATCTATAAAAGTAGTTACACAACCTTCAATTCCCAACTTCCCTATTGAAATTAGATTTTTCTTCAGATATGGAATATGCCTTACCTCCTTGAATAACCATTGGATTCTCATAGAATTCTAAATCAACATGATTCAAACCTGACAACAAATTTCTTGACTAAAGAATATTCATCCCCTTCTCACTCATGTGGCTGAGCCGATGATGCCACAATGTTGTATCTGCTCCTGTAGAGGTTAAAGAGTTAACAATATTAGAAATTTCATTGCATAAATACAATGCACCAACCTTTTCTCCTTTTGCTATTAATCGGGCTCCTTTAGTGACCTTCCAAATTTTATCTGTAAAAGTAGTTACACAACCTTCACTGCCCAAAATCCCTATTGAAATTAGATTTCTCTTCAGATATAACAGATGACTTACCTCCTTGAATAGCCATTGGTTTTCAGTTTGTTTTTTTATGAGAACTTTACCCATTCCAATGATTTTACAAGGTTTATCAGCACCCAAACAAACATGTCCAAAATCTCCTTAAACATAATCATGAAAATGTTTCCTATCATGTGTGGCATGGAATGAGGCCCATAAATATACCACCTAGGCATCAATAATATTTTCTAATGAATGAATAAAATCATCTTGAAACACATCACCTATCACATTTGCTTCATCATTGTTTTCTTGTTGCACATCTCCTTCTTCAGGTGTCCTTTCCTCCAGCAATTCCAACAAACTATCCCCGATCTGGATTGGGATCTACATTTCCTTGACTTACTATGATATATTATTCTATTTCCTCTTCCCATTTTTCTTCCCCTAGTTTCTGTAGTCAAAGCATTACCTCATTTCTCACTCAAGCTTTTCCGTCGCATTTCCTTGCTAAGAATTGCATCGACAACATCATCAAAATTTAAAGTAATCGATAGAGAGACAAAGTTACTAATGGCCATAACTAATCCATTCCAACTTTCTAGAAATGCACACATAAATAATAGATCTCTAGCTTCATCATCAAAATTTACCCCTACAAAACTTAACTAACAGGTAATCGTATTAAATTAATTTAAGAGATCAGCAACATATCCACCTTCTCACATCTTCATATTAAATAAATGATTCATAAGAAATACCTTATTTGAGGAAGAGTGCTTTTAATATCGTTTGGCCAAAGCTAACATTAAGCCCTCTCTTGTCGTTTCCTTTAAAATATTAAAGGCTATTGATGCTGTTAGGCACAGTCGTATTGTTCCAATTGCCTTTCTATAGGGAATATCCAATTCTTTGTCTGTCATACTCGTCGGCTTATTTGCCTCTCCGATCAATGGTAGGTACACATGTTTGTGATATAGATAATATTCGATCTCTATTTTCCATGGCTAGTAGTTTTGGCCATTAAAATTTTCAACCCTAAACCTACCATCTTCTGGCGAGCAACTCAAATGAGGAACCATTCTCTGCTATGAGTTTATCAGCCAAATAGGCCTTTAGCTCTCATACAAGTGTTAGAAAATTATATATTACAGAGAAATGGAACACATAAAATATTGTAGAAACACACACAAAAAAATGCATAAAATTAGAAAGACATAGATATACGTGGTTCAACCAATTTTGGCTACGTCCATGGAGAAATAGCTAGTCCTTCCTTTTATATTATCAAGAAAAATGAAGAGATACAACCTGCATAAAATCCATTGTAATTTCCTCTATCACACACACAATCCCATCTCTCTTTCTCACTCAGAATACACATGTTCAAAGCCACAATACAATTCCATGATATATATCGAGGGGTTTCCTTCTAGGAAAATAAAACCTAAAACCTAGATTCTACCGTGAGATCATCCACCTAATGAAAAAATCAGATTGACTAGGAAATTACAACATTTTACAAGGCAATTTTACATCTATTTTTTACCTTCAGGGGTAGCACCCCCGAACCCCTACTGACCCCTGGTAACCCACACTAGGGGGGATGGGCCCCCCAGACCCTTGTGGGGGGGACAAGTTCCCCACCCGCATGAAGGGGTGTACACTCTTCTTGGGGTATACATTTGGCTAAAACAAAGACCTCAGAATAAAGAAGATAATCAAGTTTCCCACTCAATACCATGGAGGTGTGGGATTATACATTGAGCTAGGCCAGGAGGCCACCACAACAAATACTTAATTTCTAGAACTTATAAAAAATTTACAACAAGAATTGGTACAACTTAGGAACAAGAGACGATGATCAGGGTACTGATAGAAAAGTCTAGTCACAGAA
>APFE031691955.1:0-20234 GCA_000404065.3 Pinus taeda | reverse complement strand
AGGTTGCCATCAAGTCCAAAGGGGGAGATTGTTGGCATTATGATTCTGGTATGGCTCTATGATACAGATGTTGTACTTGATGGCAACACCCTCAAGTGGCAATGCATTGATCAGGCTCTCAAAATGTTGGAAATTAAGAAGTACGCAGGAGAATAGTTCAAAAGGTGCGTACCCGTAGGTACGCCATGAAGGGACTGTGGCCGCACATGCAGGTCACCCGTTCAGAAGGTGCGTACCCCCAGTTCACTTACTTCAAGGCAGAGAAGCGCGCTCACAGGGGGTTTCTTATGTTTGGCATGTGGTATTTAGCCCGCCGTTCTTGATTCTATGGTTTTGGCCCGTGGTATTGCTTTATATTATTATTATTATTGAGCCCCATGTTTTTGGGCCCCTTGTATTGGTTATCTATTGTATTGATCCATGTTTTTAGGAAGAGCTTGCCTATATAAAGCAAAGGAGATCACTTGGCGATGTATCTTTTGCAAATAGAATATCTTAAGATCTGAAATATTGGGTTATTGTTTCAAAAGCTTGATCTACATAAAAGTGAAGTTGAAAGCGAATCTATGAAGGGTGATCTCTCGAGCGCATGATCAGATGTGAGCATTTGACTATCGGTGGCACACTGGGGGACTGCCATTTCGGCCCCTAATCAGAGGTACGCAGGTGATTAACGGTGCAAGTGCGTGGGTACGTAGAGAAGAAGAAGGAGAAGTGCGTGGATACGCAGAGCAGAAGAAGGCACAGTGCATGGGTACGAAGAGCAGAAGAAGGCACAGTGTGTGGGTACACAGCGCGATAGAGGCTCAGGTGCGTAGGCACAGGGAAAGTACGCGGGGCTTTAGAAGCCGTAGGTGCGAAGGTACGCGACGCGATAACACCTGTGGGTGCGTGGCTACAGTAGCAGTACGCGACGCGATAGTATCTATGGGTGCGTGCCTATAGTAAAAGTACGCAGCGTGATTGAAGAAACAGTGCGTGGGTACGTGGTGCAGTAGAAGAGTCTCTGCGGGTATACGCAGTTGAGAAAAAGGTGAAGTGCGTACGCACGTAGACCAGAGAAAGAAAAACTGCGTATCTGTCTTAAGACCTTTTGTTGGCTGAATTTTTCTATTGATAAGGTGTTCTGGGTTTAGTTTACTGTTACTGTTGATCTGGTTACTGTAGTTGACTAGGCGATTTACTTGTACTTGATGATCTCTTGATGTTTATGGATCCAGTTTGAAAATTTATGAAAAGTGGTCCTTGAAAGAAAAAAATAGGGGGTTGTAGCTCCCTTCCAGGAGAGACTGGAAAAATGAGAGAGAGCTGTAGCTCTCTGTAGGTTGCAACCTGCGTACTGGTAAAGGACTGCACCAGTACAAAACATTTGTAAAAGAAGTTTCTAATTTGAAAGAAGATAGAGACATATTGCAGTAGGTGGTTTTCACCCACATTGGGTTTCCACCTTACATCTGGTGTTCTTTGGTGTGACTATCTATTTTCTTTGTTCATGCTCATTATTTTATGGTACTGACATGAAAAAATAATTCAAAGTGTAAACAAGGAAGATTCATTAAAAGAACTTGACAATACTAATTCACCCCCCCTCTTAGTATTATTTCCAAGAGATATTCCTCCTAGGTTCAGCATGTTGCTTTCAAGATCTTGGGGAGCAAAATTAAAAGGCACACTACAGCTTGATTTTTCGTACGCCACTATCCCTGTTTTTGGACAGCTCCGAAAACTATATAGAGAAAAGAAGATGAAATTTATGATCAGTAGTAAAGACAAGCCAGTCAATCATCTAATACATGCTGTTCATAATGATCTTACTGGACTCTTTCATTCTGTTTAGTGATATGGATTCTGTTGATGAAGAAAGCCAGTTAGTAGAAATTTCAGAAGTTCCTAACCTAATGGGCAGCATACATGAAACTATCACATAAAAAAATAAAGAGATTGGTGAAGGACCTAGACAGGTTGTAAATCCTATTAAGGAGATTCAAAGAATAGTGTAGAAAGCAGAAAATTTTGAGTTGGTCATTCAAGATCATAAAAATAAAAAAATTCAAATTTCAATATTTATTTTTCCAGAAGAAGAAAATGGTCTTTGGACTATGGAGTTTGATGGTGCATCAGGAAGAGAAGGAGCAGGAATCAGTGTTTGGATACTTGGGCCATTACATCAGCCAAACAAAATCCCTCCAAATGTGAGAATGAGTTCCTACAAGCTGGCATTTGAATGTTCCAATAATGAGGCGAAATATGATGCGTTGATTGCTAACCTCAAAATCCTGAAGAAATTGGGAGAAAAAAAGATTTCTGTTTATGGCGACTCCGAGTTAGTAATTAAGCAAGTCAAAGGGGAATACTAGGCCAAACATCCAAGAATGAGAGCTCATCGCAATGTTGTGCTTGATATTCTCAAAACTTTTCCAGAATATACA
Organism: Pinus taeda; assembly: GCA_000404065.3. NCBI lineage: Eukaryota > Viridiplantae > Streptophyta > Pinopsida > Pinales > Pinaceae > Pinus > Pinus taeda. The sequence continues at coordinate 17,805 of APFE031691955.1, read as the reverse complement.
TTATCTCTTATTCCTAGAACTCAAAATCTCATAGTTGATTCACTTGCCACTACAACCAGTATGGTAAAAAATCCTTTTCATTCCAATCATAAATACTCCATCCATGTTAAGCATTGCCCAACTATTCTAGATAACATGAGGTTTTGGCAAGTATTTGGTGATGATAAGCAAATCAACAATTTTCTGCAATTCGAAGGAGAATTTCAGAATTCTCATGTTGATGATGTGTACAATATTGATGATTCTCACACTCATTTAGTTGACACTGAAGTTTTACAGCTCAAATACAACAACATTCCAAGAGGCTTGGTGCCTTTGGAAGAGTTATTTGACAAGGATGATATCACCAAGAAGCCCACCATGGTTTCTACTGAAAAAGGAGTAGAAGATGTTAACATTGGCACAACTGAGAATCCTAAATTGGTCAAACTATCAAAGTCCGTATCTCTTGAAACAAAAGGTAAGTACATGTCTTTAATGAAGGAGTTTTCTGATGCATTTGCTTGGGATTACTCAGATCTGAAATTTTATGATAAAAGTATCATTCAACACAACATTCCCATAAAGTTGGATCAGAAGCCATTTCGCTGGAAATCGAAAAGAATCAACCCCAAGTTGCTGCCATCAATTGAAAAAGAGGTAAATAGACTATAAGTTTGGAATAATTGTTCCCATTCGGTTTTCTGAATGGATGTCTAATCTAGTACCTGTGAGAAGGAAGACCAGGGAAATTCGTCTATGCATTGATTTCAAAAATCTTAATAAGGTGTCCCTGAAAGACAACTATCCCCTGCCTAAGATGGACCACATACTTCAGAAGGTGGTGGGATCCTCTAGGATGTCACTGCTTGATGGATACTCTGGGTACAATCAAATTATGGTACAGAAAGACAATCAGCTCAAGACAGCCTTTACTATGCCATAGGGTACATTTATGTATGCCAAGATGCATTTTGGGCTGAAAAATGCAGGAGCTACCTTTCAGCGCGCTATGGATATAGCATTTTCAAATGAAACAGACATATTTCTAGTTATTTATCTAGATGATCTAACAATACTTTCAAAATCTGATGAAGATCATTTGCATCACTTGAGGATTGCTTTTCAGAAATGCAGAAAATTTGGCATCTCACTTAACCCAAAGAAGAGCTTGTTCACCATGGAAGAAGGTAAGCTACTACGACACATCATCTCTAAATATGGCATCCGCATTGATCCTGCCAGAGTGGAGGTTATTCAGCAATTAGACTTCCCTAGAAACAAGAAAGAGATTCAGTCATTTAATGGGAAAATTAATTTTTTGAGGAGATTTATTCCTAATCTAGTTGAGCACTTGAAAGAAATGAAAAATATGTTGAAGACGGACAGTCAGGTGAAGTGGAATTTAGAGGCTAAGAAATCATTTCATGCAATAAAATTTGCATTATCTACTACTCCTATTTTAATTAGCCCAGATTATGCCTCAGATTTCATCATTTTTTCTTTTGCTTTTGAACACACATTAGTAGCAGTCCTAATGCAGAAAAAAGATCAGAAAAATGAGGAGCCTATAGCATTCTTTAGTCGCACTATAAGAGATGCAACATTAAAATACAATATTATTGAAAAAAAAGCATTGGCATTGGTCAAGTCCCTAGAAGATTTCAGGGTTTATATTCTACATTCACATACTATTGCTTATGTCCCTACTGCAGTAGTAAAAGAAATTCTTGTAGAAATAGATCCAAAAGGTAGAAGAGGAAAATGGATTGCAGCAATGTTAGAATATGACCTAGAGATCAAACCAACAAAGCTCATCAAAGGACAGGGGTTAGCCAAGCTTATGGAAGAATCAAATCTACATGCACTGGATATTAATTTTATGGTTGCACTACCAGAAGAATCAGAAGAAAAAGACCCTTTCATGCAAGTGTCTGATATGTTCATGTCATCCCCTTGGTATGCCGATATTGTCTATGTCCTGTAGCACTTGAGTCCTCCTCCAAAATTTCCCAAAGGTAAAATTAGATCACTGAAACTCAAAGCTTCAAAATATTGCATTCTAGATGGTGTTTTATTTTGGAAAGACCTAGGAGGTGTGTTGCTGAATTGTTTAATAGAGAATGAAGCTAAAGATGTAATGAAGGATTTTCATAAGGGAGATTGTGGAGGTCATCATTTTTGGAAAACTACAACAAATAAGATCTTAAGGGCTGGTTTCTATTGGCTCGCCCTTTTTTCTGATACATACAAAATAGTCATGAGTTGCCATGAGTGTTAGATTTTTCAAGGAAAGAGGAAACTTCTGCCATTACCATTACCACCAATTTTGATTTCAACACCTTTCTAGTAGTGGGGCATTGATTTCATTGGCGAAATCCATCCATCATCTTTAGCACAACACAAATGGATATTAACAACCACCGACTACTTTACAAAGTGGATTGAAGCTATCCCAACCAAGCAAGCTACTGATTCTGTCATTATTCAATTTTTGGAATCTAATACCTTGTCTAGATTTGGGTGCCCACATAAAATAATAACAAATAATGTTGTTGCTTTCAAATAAAAAATAATGGTGGATTTTTGTGCCAAATATCATATTGTGCTAGGACATTCCACTGCATATCATCCACAAGGGAATGGCTTGGCTAAATCTTCCAACAAATCTCTGATCAACATCATCAAGAAAGTCCTGGAGGAAAACAAGAAGAATTGGCATAAAAAACTCATCAATGCTTTGTGGGTAGACAGGGTCAGCACCGAAAAGTCAATAGGTATGTCTCCTTTTCAGCTGGTATATGGAGTTGACACAGTATTTCCTTCATCTCTTGTTGTCTCAGTAATGAAAATCCTACAAGAATTGGATAGTGAAACTAATGACATACAAAGAAGAATAAACCAGATTATTCATTTATAGCAGACAAGAGAGGAAGTTTTTCAGAACACATCCAAACTCCAAGAGAAAATCAAGAAGATTTATGATCGCAAAACCAAGGAAGACAATTTCAATTTGGGAGATGTAGTCCTTCGGTGGGATATCAGAAATGAAGAAAAGGGCAAACATGGTAAGTTTGAAAACTTATGGAAGGGACCATACAAAAAAATTTCGTTCAGAGGAAAGAATGCTTTCTTGTTGGAAGAGATGGATGGAAGAGACTATTCAGGAGGGGCGACCAATGGTAGGCTTCTCAAGCACTACTATGTCTAAAAAAACTAGAAAGGTCATCATCATTGTATATACCAGTGTGTATTTTACTTCTAGCATTTTAGATAACTGTCATTAGATTTTGAAGCCCAAAGTGAAGGCCCTAAGGCTCTTTCAGTCAGTATTGTTTTTATCTTTTTAGTTATTTTGTCAGTAAAAAATAAGGCTAGTTGGTCTACGGTGTTCTTGACACCTCCAAGGAGCTGTCATCCCCAGTTGGAGCCAATGTTATTGTCAGTATTGTTAGCGTGTCACCTACATCAAAAAATGCTTTTACCATGGTCATTTAAGGTTTTCATCGTCAAATTATTTTGTTACTAGGTTTACACAGTAAATTTGGTCATTGTATGGTTAGTCCAAGATAGAGTCATTGTCTGAAATTTCACTCATGCTGGTTGCTTGTCTTATACCATGAAAATTGGTCAAGTCATCATTATCATTTCATTAGGTCTGAGGTCATCCATTAGGTCTTAAGAGTCCCTAAGGTCCACCATTTCCATAAAAAGATAGAAATAAGTCAAATTGACAAAGCAAAGACTTCAAGGAATGAAACATGGTTTATTTTCATTTTCATGACATCAAAAAGTTGTAGGATAAGAAAGCACCAGCACTCAAGAAATGCAAAAAAAAAATAGCACATTTGCAAAGCCAAGGTAAAAGCTACCTTCAGAAAACTGAAATCAGTTCACAAAAGAGGACTGGTTTCTTTTCTCTTTCGGAAAAAGTGAAAAAGTCACCCCTATATAAACTCAAAATGACTCAGTTCCTCTTCATTCACCTTTCATTCACTCTTCATCATCGAGCTTACTTGCCTTAAAAAGAAAAAATTTCATTTCCTTAGGAGAATTTGGCCAAAATTTGCAAGCGCTGCGCGTAGAGATACTGTGTTGCACTTCTGAAGCAGGCGTTGTGCATAGGAGAACTGCACTGTGCTTTGGCACTGCGCATAGAAGAACTACGCTGCGTGTAGGACAAAGTGCCCAAAAACTACCCAAATTTTCCCAAATTTCAAATTTTTTGCTATCAAAATTGGTCAAATCACTTGCTAAGGCTGAGGACCAAGTAAGTATATTATTTCCCTTGATTTTTGCTTTCCCATTTGCATTCCATATTGATAATATCTCAAGCTAGGGTTTGTAGCCAAAATGCCATGGGAAATGCTAGGGTAGAAATGGTCATCACAATTTTTTATCTCCTAAACATGTAAATTGACTTTTTCCACCTACACACATGTATGATGAGTCATCTTGATAGGTCCATCCACCTCCAAATCAAGTTTAAACACTAAAAAAACAAAACCCTAGCTCATTCCTAGAGTTATTTTGGAAAAATCACACCATAAACCTTCTTGGTCTTACTTATCAACAATACATTTGCTCACTATCTTCCACACTCATTTCCATCACTTTCTCAAAGCCATTTCATCCTGCACAAAGCCCTCTCATCATTTTGTCAAACTCCCTCATATATCACTTCATTTTCATACTCACCTCACATCTATTTCACTTCATGTTGCTAGGATTTTGTATCATCATGGAGATTGATTCTTCACCAGAGAGAAAGAAACAACATAAAGGATGGAGGATTCTTAGATATGAACCATCATATTGCAATCATATCAACTCCTATCCTTTCATCAAATAATGTTTTGAAGATGTTCACTGTTTGGAATTTTGTAAAAGAGTAAGTGAAGCAGGGTTTTATGAACAATTGACAGATTGGGTGGCCACACACATGAAAGGGGAGACTATTGTCATTGTTGGTATTGAGTTTAGCTTCTCAATGGCCTCCATCTCACTAGCAACTGGTCTACCAGACAATGGCGAATACTGGTTTAAAGGGATGAATCTAGATCTTGAAAACTACAAGCCCTTCTTAAAGACTCCATACAGAGACACACATACTCACCTTATGCCTTTCAGATATTTTCTTGAAAAGTATGCTCCTTTAGCAAAGACCATCATGAGGTTCTTTACCTATGAAGGTAGATTCTCAAGGCTGTATGCATATCACATTCGCCTCTTGATGCATTTCACATCTCAAAAGCCACTCAACATGTGCAATTACTTGTTCAGGAGTATTTCAAAAATGTCTGAGAAGATACAGTTGAAGGACAAAGAGCACTATCCAAGTCTATTCCATCATAATCTCATTAAAACCATTATCCTTCATTAGTTGACAGAGAAGGGTATGGCTTGGGATGCTTTCTTAGAAATAGCTCTAAAGTGGAATGAAGAAAACGTAGCACCTAAGTCCACAAGCACACCTAAACAACAAGCAGAGATGGGGTCATCTAATAGACCAGCAGAGAATATTCAGCTACCTAGGCCAGAGGTCGCCAAAGTGTATAAGAAAGGGAATAGCCTTGTGTTTACTTCTCACAAAGAGAAAGGGGCCAAGCCTTCTTCATCGGGAAAGCAGGTATTAGCAGCAAAAGGAAAAAAGATAGTTGAGCAGGAATTTGAGATCATTGATCTAGAAGATGAGGATGAGATTTCAATTATGAAACAGACCATCAAGGACAAGGAATACCAAATCAATGAGTTGTAAATAAACATGGAAAGAGCTAAGTTCATTATATCATTCTTAGAACAAGAAAACAATCAACTCAAGGCAAAAGAGTTGATCTTGGAAAAGGAGAAAGCCAAGTTATTGCAGTAGATTGGAAAAGGTAAAGAGATCATAGAATCAAGTGAGCCCGAAGGATCAAAGGGTATAGGAAAGAGGAAAAGACCAAGAACCATAGGTCTCAAAGAAGCTTTGCAAGAGGAAGAAAAACAAATATTGCTAAATTAAGACCTTGACCTAGAAGAGAGGATTGCCCTTGAAGTACATCAAGACAAAGAATATTAGCTAAACAGGGTGAATGAAAATTTTGAAAAGCTCTTGGAGAAGGAAAATAGAGATAACCAAATGCTTATACACATGGCACATCATTATCAAGCTCAACACATGATCACCAATGTCAAAGTGAAACAGCTCAAAAACAAGCTCAAGGAGACCAAAAAAGAGCAAAAGGATGAGGGAAACTTGGAGATGCTTGCTAAAGCATCCATGAAGCTTTAAAAAACTCATTTTTACACCTTTCCTCCAATTTTGAGCCAATTCTGAGCATTTTGTGTTTTTTGAGAATTTTTGGTCTAAATTCAGAAAATTGACCTGTCCAAAAGCACAACGCCGTGGCACTGCGCTTTTTCCTCAGGCATCCGTTTGAAGAAAATTTAATATTTTTGGAAAGGTCTTGGCATCCTCTAAAAACCCATTTGCCCAGATTTTGCAAAGGTGGCTTAGTTTGGGAGAAAAAGGCAAAATAGTGGCAAAAAACTAGCATTATGGACCATTTTTTGATAGGCGCTGCGCTTCTGGACTGACCTTGGGAGAATGGATTTTTGAAGGTCTTTCCATGCTCCAAATTCAGAAATTCAAACTGTTATGGAAACTAGACTTGAAGGGATAACTGACCGATCTCTCAGATTTGCATTTTGACCCCTCAAAGGTACCTAGAAATCAGCTCAACGATGGCGCTGTGCTTCTGCACTTTCTATGTTTTTATTTGTAAAATTTCACTATGTAAATTTTCTAGTTTCTAGTCAAACTTGGTCAAAGTCAAGATTCTCCTTGTAATGGCACAAGTTATGAGGCTAGGTGATGTAGGCATGAATAAATGCATATCATAGGTTGTTTTTGATGTTCATTAGGCCTCATAAAAGAAGAAAACTCCTAATCAAACTCTTCATGAGGTGTTTGAGGTTCACCTTCTCACTCTCAGCTATTGGCTGAGAGAATATTGGAGTCAATTCCTCCACCAATGAGTTCGATTCCTGAAGGTGGGAAAGAGGTGAGGAGATTCTATAAATACTATTTCACCTCAGGAGAAGAGGGTTGAACTTTTGCAAAGGAAGGCTTGCATTGTAATCATCTTTCAGCTAATACAGATACAGGTTGCAGCTATTTTCAAGGAACTCTAGCACAGTGAGTTTTATGGTGTTTGTGCTTCACTCTTTTGTTTAATCATGACCTAAAACATCTTTTCATATATTATATTTCTTCCCTTATGAATACCTTGTGATAAAATACTTAGAATACTTGTATTATCAAGCTCTGTTATCTAGGTTTTCATGGTTACATCTTTTGTCTTCTTAAGCTAGTGAAATCATCCTTAAATGCTCATTAGTTTCTTCTTCTCTATATCCTCTATACTACACAGATAGAATACTCCAAATACACCATGACTTCTAACACCTAGCTCCTTTTTATGCTTGCTCCTGTATTCCCACAACCTAGACCTACTTGTGGCCCCAAACCCTAAGTTCAGCAAACCCTTTAAAACCAATTTTTCACAAACAAAAAAACAAATACACATATCTAGCCTAAAATTTATTTGCTTTAAAGTCATATCACTGATAGGAGACTTAGAGAGATCCCTCTCATGCTCAGTAGGGCTAGCTACTGAGTTGAAGTGGTTTGAGGTTACCCTTGTCAATTTCCTTTTCAGCCTAGGAGATTGTAAGGACTAACACATTACACATATGGGTGTTTTTAGATAGTAAAATCATCAATTGCTAGTTGAATAAGAAAGATAATGAAGCAATTAAATGCGAAGTTAATTGGGCATTGTACTAGTTGGGAAGTTAGACCAAATTGATATTGGTGCATAAAATATGTGTAGTCTAACGAGGCGGAGGAGTTGCCCTGAAAGTTATGAAAATTCCGGTCATATTTGGAGAAAATCCGGCAAGGATTTTTGTAAATCCAAGTTATAGTTGTTGAACTTCAAAATTTTAGGTGTCTTAGATGTTTTCAATGGTGTTGAATCCATTTCCACCATCAAAAATATGATTCAAACACTGCCTCTACAAGATTTCTTGAAATTGTTTTACCCAGATTCCAGCCACTTTTGGCCATCCGGGTAATTCCTCCACCTCGTTAGATGACTCCCATAAAATAAGGCAAAAATTTAGGAGATTTTATGCACCCTTACCAATCTAAGCGGACTCTTTTCTCCTCACTTTAGGAAATTGGTTACATCTTGGTGCTATATAAAATGGCTTTATAGGTTGATCTAAAAATAGTTATTGTATGAGATGAATATGTCTGATATGTGTTGTGTATAGATTTTTTTTATTTGATTATACTTCTATTTATGTTAAGATAATTCTTCTCAAAACTAGTACCTCCCTAATCTACCTAATATTCTTATTCTCCAACATTTCACATGTTATGTGGCTTATCCAAATAAAGAATGAGTTATTTTAACGTGTTTATATCTAATAATTTCAAGTTAAGTCCTGGTTGTAATAAGTAACTTTAGATTGTTCTTAACATGAGTGAGCTCATTTTCAAGAGAAGAGAATAGTTATTCACTCGCACAGAATGCACTACATGAGCATAACTATTATCAAAGTTGTAGTTGGTTGGGATATTTGAATCATAGTTACAACATAGCTATGAAGGGTTCCTTGGATAGTGAATTTTTTATAATTTAATGGCTAATGTAAGTGATTCTTTCACATTGAGTGAGTGCCAATAGAAAGTGGAACATAATTGTAGGATTCATTGTTAGCCATTCTAATTAGGCTCAAATCATGCAACATTTTAATTAGGATTATGTATGAGTTAGACTACTCGTAAGTATAATCTTACCCCTAGATTAGGGTGAGCGTTTATATTAAACATTTATATTTGTAGGGAAAATCACTTGTATATTACTGATTTTTTAATGTATATGGGTCTATGCATGGATTTGGGTTACAATTTTTGGCAAAGCGAGGGCATGTTTTGGTGAAAAAAGGAAGATTGATCGAGCTATTTTAAGCTTTCGATCGAGAAGTTTTTAAGCGATTGATCGAGCTTCTTAAAGGCTTAAACATAGCTCGATCGAGAATTTAAACAAATCCTTGATCGAGCTCCTATGTAACCCTAGTTAAGAGCTCGATCGAGAGTTTGGCCTCGATCAAGATTTATAGCTTGATCCAACAGTAGGGCTAGATCAAGTGTTAGGGCTCGATTGAGTCTTTATTTCTTATTCAAAATCCGGTCGTAGTCTACGCAAGCCATTTTACGCAGACCGCGAGAAAGAAGGAGTTCGATAGAGGATTTCTATGCTCGATCGAGATGGAGGAACTCAATCCAGTTGCCCAATAACCTCGCCAATGACCCAAAGGATCAAGCTAAGGCAGGTTTCCTATTTTTTATGTCTCTTTTATTTTATTTTTTTCGCAAAACAAAATAAATTAATTTGAAAAAAAAAACCACCATACAAAAATGACATAAAACAACCATGAATACCACCATGAAAAGCACCAAGAAAATCCTTGAAAATGACCTAGAAAACAATCAAGAAAACCCTTGAAAACCACAAAAAAACCTAGAAAACCGCCAAGAAAACCCTTGAAAACCACATAATAAACTATAATTTAGGTTTAAATTTTTCATTTTAATTTCATTATAAAAGCTTTTTACAATGGTAGCATGTTTATTATGAATTTTTCTATGTGCTAAAACTTTATTTTTAATTATTTTAGGTTTTTAAATTATTTTCTTATAAATTTAGTGAAATAATTTTAAAAAAATGATGATTTTTTTTATTTAAAATGTATTCTAAATTTCCGAACAAATTTTAGACGAGAAATATGCCCAAAAAAAACTCCAAAACATAAGCAACAAATTATAACCAATAATAATAAATTAAGAGTTGAAATGACATGATGATAATGGTTGCTCATGGCAAACTTCCTATTTATAAATAAGAAATTTCATTTCATTTTTTTTTTTAATTTAAATTAATATATATTTAAATATTCTTTTATACTAAATATAGTAATTTTTTTTAAAAAATTATTGTACTAAAAAATGATTAACTAAATTAAAAAGTCCAAAACCAATTTTTTTATATATATGTAGAAACACAACATGCATGTAACATAATATATAACTACATAATTATTAGTTTATGTTATGAATTATTGTTATGTTACATGCTCTTCTATATATATATGATATATATTATATATAATATATATATATATATATATATAGTTTTATACTATTTAAACATAATGTGGTTGTCATAATAACACAAGATTGCTGCACCACTTTTTAAGACTGCGGGTCTACTCTTAAATTTGAATTTTCCTTAAAATTTTCACTACTCATATTTGTAGAATTATTTTAATTCAATGATATAACAACTACATATCTCTTAGTTCTCATTATTATTAAATTTATTAGTTGAATAATTATTTTGTAACTTACACTTCTTATATTAACTATAGATTTTATTTAAATATTTATTTAACTATATTTAACTTACACTTCCTATATTCTAATTTAACTATATAACATAACATAGCATAACTATAACATAACATGTGTATGTGTGTGTGTGTTTTCAAGTTTCAACAATGCATCATTGATACATACATTGAATCCATGATGAAAAGTGCATTTAAAGTGAGTAAAAGCATTTTGACTATTTTCTAATTTGTATCATATTGTTTCATCATGTAGTGTGTTGTACAATAAACATTGTCTTGAGGTGCTTGCACCTAGTACATGTCATGTGTCAAAATCCCCTTGGATTAAGAGGGACATATTTTCATCCTTTCACGTACCCATGTTTTTCACATTGATCAAGTATACATCCATCAACGCTAATGCAAAACTCACAAAACATGTGAATTTTCTTGTCTCGACAAAAAATATTCCCCCGTGTCTTTTCTTCGCACTGATTTTAATTCCCTTGTTCCTTTTATAGTATTATAATACGAAGGAATGGATCAATTCAAAACACCAATTTCAACATTCCATAAGAACCTAACAGGACTAATAGATTCGTATCCTACATGTCCTAAATGGGATCTACACTAGTTGACCACCTCTAATGATGATTTGAGTCGATCTACATCATGAATCATTTGGTACCTCCTATGTGATCACTCCATACAAGAACCTAAACCATAATGCTCACCCTTTCCATGTCATGTTTCAAAATAGGTCCAAGTATGCTGAATTTTTGTCTTCTTGTGTATCCGGCTCAACCAATAAAAGTTGCGTGCTGACTTAAACTGCCTTGCAGAACCATCTAAACTTATCCAATTCTTTATAAATGATATCTCATTTTTTATGAATGATTCATAAATCAAGTCAAAGAAATGTTACACAAACAACGTGCCATGCCCACACTCATCATTGATTTAAAAGTTATACTCCTTAATCACATCACATGACTCATTAGTGTTATCCCTACCATGCAAATTCAATTGTGCATGTTTGTACAAAACATGTATGAATATGGACACATGGAAACTTGGTCTGAGTGATAGTACTCACTCTTCATCTTTGTTTGAGGATAAAATGTGTAATTCTCAGCAAATTCTAGCACTACTAAGATTGTTCCTAGCTAGAATACTTCATGAGAATGCTTAAATTCTAAAGCTTTCCACTTGAACCTATGTGAGTGCTTGATATACTTATAGATCTGGTTTTGAAACAATCCGATGAATTGTGAAATAGGAATCTCATCCTTGACATAGTTAATCCTCCTAGGTGCCATAGTTAAAGAATATGGTTGATTTACCATGGCATACTCATATCACTTCCATGTGAAAGTGACATTTGACATCCCAGACTCGTTGGGATGAACAATAGGAAAGTTCCCATGGAACAATACTAAATCACCACATTCAGTGCATCTTCTCCCACCTATACATCGTTTCTTGTAAAACAACTCTTATGGCTCCCTTTTGCACAATATTGATGAAACAAAATAATGCACTGTAGGAGGAGGAGGGTCATCATGACAATTCTTCTTCTAAAATTTCTGAAAAGTGTCAAAAATAAGTTTAAATTCAACATGATATTAACAACAACATGTGTCATGAATCGTATTAGGTGTAATAAACCATGGTTTCAATTTCAAAATAATCCTTATAGATATCTTCACATGGTGATTTCTTTCCTAAAATTCCTCGAACAATGCAACTTATGTCATTTCTACAAGGTTCTTAGTGTGATCTATATACTCACCTTTATCTATGCAATGTTATACGACATGATTTCTATATGGAATAGCATGGGAATGGATCTCCCAAAACACTACCACAAGTGCTCTGATTCCTGTTATAAGCCTATCTTGGTAGAGTTTTCTGGTGATAAGAGCCCAACAAGTACATTTTATCATTTTGATTTACTCGAACCCTAAATTCAATATGCTTGTGTAATGTTTTTCTTGAGACATGGAGAAAGTTTAACATTGTTTCCAACTTTTGTTGTCTTGATGTACTTGGTGCAACAACAGAAATTGTAATTTCCTTATGAGTAGCTCGAACATTAGGTTTTCTTGATTTTCCAAACATAGTGAATTCCTTTGATATATTGTTAGTGACACTCATACATGTCTTCTTGCTTTTAGCACCTTGGACACCCAAAATATTTGTGGCATGTTCTAGTTTCTTATGTTTGATCAACCCATGTAGTATATGAGCTTATGTAACAACTGAATGTTTCTAGAAATATTATTGAATGATGTTATTGACATGATCTCTAATAGTGAAAGAAGGGATAGGCTCCCAAGGTCATGTGTTTTTCTTGCATCCATTTTTTTTGTAAACCTTCCAACCCTTTCCATACCACTAAAACTCCCTAGTATTCTATCAAATTGAGAGGAAACAACCCATTATTTTGGTGGTTGATCAACTCAATAGGACACATATTCTTGCTCTAGTGGTCGATTAGCTTGATATGGAACATATTGTTCCCCTAGTGACAATTGATCAACTTAATAGGGAAAATTGTGTTCCTCTAGTGGTTGACCAATTTCCATCCAGCATAGTGCAATACAAAATATACTTGTAAGTAAAGTGAATCACCATCATAAGACAAGTAAATAGTAGATATACACACGTTAATTTAAGAAATCACCATAGGTGGAAGGTCATGATATGATTTATTGGGCATTCCCCCTATTTTCCTTTGAATTTATAGATATTTGATGGTAACTTGGATGGCATGGGGGGTGGAATTATTGATTACAAGCAATGGAATTATTTGTGAGTTTTGTCAAATCTTGGATATTTAATGTTGGGTTGTGTTATATTCTTTCCATGGTTTTGTGCATGGTTTTCGCACATGGTTTTGGGCACGATGGTTTTCGGTCCATGGTATTCGACGCTTCGGCATGTATATATATGTATTGTAACATTGAAAGGAACATAATAAAAAATCAATCTAGTAGTCCCGGTTTTGGGATCCAAGAGAAAATATCTGTGTATATTTGTTTTTTCTGTTATGCTCTCGCTATTGTTTATTTTTGTTTCTAGAATTCATATGCAGGTAATTTCTATATTGGGTTAAAACTTACATTTAAAGAAGTGACAAATGGTATCTTGTTGGTGTTATCCGTGATGTAATGACCTTGTGTATTGGTGTTGGTATTGGTTGGGGTACCCTGCAGGGTGGGGTTGGTTGGAATACCATGTAGGGTATTTTTTTTATTGCCCTAAGGTTTGGTTGTGGGGGTGCCCTGAGAGGAGTTAGATCCCAATAAGATGGCTCCAAGAATGGATGTGCCAAACAAGGTGGCTTGGTCCTATCTTATGTGACATAATGGTGAGAGACCAGGCACTCCTCTCAGTAATGGTGGGAGATCTTTATTAGCCCCCTAATTTTCTTTCTTTTTTCCATTTTCCCCTTCCTAAATCATAACCATTTACCATTGTTTTACCTCTTTTATACACCCTCATCTTGCACCAGTCTAAGCACGATGACATATTTCTTATAAACTTTATTTTTCATACTTTTAATTTAACTTAGCATTAATTAATCATTTATTACATGATTTCTTACTTTTAATCACTCTTTGTAACTTATCGATATCTCCAATGTTTATTTGGTAGTTAGAGTACTTACCGTGACCGTTGATCCTAGTGCAGGATTGGATATTGCATCGTTGCTAGCACAAAAAATCCTTGTAGCAAATCCAAACCTCCTTGATCACTGCCTCATTTTGAGCAGCTTCAACCACGACAATAAGATTGATTCAAAGGCAGCCGAGATCAAATCTGTGAAGGATGAAAGCTAGAGATTGGCTACGGCCAGTTTTGCTAACTATCTAATTTTCAAGGCCGAAAAGCTAAATTCTTGCTTTTGGTTATGTAATCGGTTGAATGATCTATTTTTTCCTTTGGCCAAAGATATATATAATGTATAATATAAATAGGACTAAGCGGAAAGTTTTTGATAGTAGAAGAGAATAGAGACACAGCCAAAGAGGTGGTAATAGGTTGTTGTATTTTGTTCTCGCCCAAATTTGGGCTGGATGATGTATTAATGTATGTACTTGCCTCAGTGAATTAATAAAAGGGAGCTCCGCCTCATGTTTCACAAATTGCATTTCTGTATTTGAGCTAATGAATTGATTAAGGTACTGAGCAACATTTTTATTTAAAGGGTAAACGTGCTGGTTGGCCAGGGCCCAGCCAACCTAGCACGTTTATCCCATTTCCCGTTTTCCTGTAATTTGTGTTTACATAGTCAAGTGTGATTTTATTTTAAGCACATGCATTCCTATCTGAGTGAAAGCGGATCCATTGTGTGAAGTAGATAAATTCTCTTTCCTGCACTCAACATTTTGGCGCCATTGCCAGGGAGGCGATTTGATTTGGTAAGAATTTTCTGATTATACAATAGAGGTAATTTTTCCTTTATTTTTGCAGTATTTTTTGGAAAAGCTTCTTTGGAGGAATTTGATTGGTGTTAATTGATTTCTAACAACATTTTTTATTAGAAGTTGTTTGTTATTTTTCTTTCTTTTTTGAAATGAATTCCTAAAACAAGTAAGGGTTTGAAGCCCACTAACGACTGAAAGAATTCTGAAAAGAATTCTCATATTGGGTCTCCTTCTGTAAGTAGGAAGCCTAATCCAATTCAAACCCATCATGCAGGAACAGTCCACCTGGATTCTGGTGACAATAGCTTAGGTGTGGTTCAGCCTATTAAGAGTGGTTCAAGTAAAAGGGAAACAATGGTAGACCATGAAGATCATTTGGAAGGGACTGGTGAAAACCAAGTAAGTGGAGAACAATCCACTTTTTTGTTTCCAATTGTGGACCCTGATACTATGGCACAAATGAAGAATATTCCACCATTAGCTCTCCCTCATTTCCATGGTAAAGTTCATGAAGATCCTGACTCTTTTCTATTTGAGTTTGATATTCTGTGTAGAAGTTATGATTATTCAACTGACACTCAAAAGTTACGATTATTTCTTGTTACTCTCAAGGACTCAACTCTACACTAGTTTGTGGGGTTAGGAGGAAACACTATAAAGGTCTAAATTTTGCCTTGGCCCCTAACAAAATCCCCAATGAAGAAATCATTTGCAGTTTAGAAGATGGAATCAAGACCCTTAAAGATGAAGACAAAGAACTCATTAGGCAAGAATGTGTCGTCATCCTAAGAAAATCCAAACCACCCAAAAGAAACCTAAGGCTTGAGCAACTCAAAGCCATAAGGAGTCTTAGAAATAATAATGACATTGTAATTCTGAAGGCTGACAAAGGCAGCGCCACTGTCATAATGAATTATGAAGATTACGTTAACAAAATGAAAAAAAAAATGAAAGACCACTTATATATTAGTGGTAGCTACAAGAAATTAGAGAAAAACCCCATCTCCAAAATCACAAAACTGGTAAAGAAAGCCATTAAAGAAACAAATCTGGACGATAAACTAAAGAAGGGACTTGCCCCTGATGGTGAAATCACACCTCGTATTTATGGAGCCCCTAAAATTCATAAAAAAGAAGTCCCCTTAAGACCTATAGTCAACACTATAGGATCACCCACTTATGAATTAGCAAAATATGTCGCTAGCATTTTAGCCCCGCTAGTTGGCAAGACTAGATCTTACATTAAAGATTCCAATCAATTTGTCAAATTCATTAAAAATACTAAATTAGATCCGGGAGATAAAATCGTTAGTTTTGACGTAGTCCAACTCTTCACCAAAATCCCCCTAGATGAAGCTATACAAGTGGTTAAAGAAGTGGCAGACCCCCAAACTGGAAAATTAGCTGAAATTTGTCTACGCTCCACCTTCTTCTCCTTCCAAGGTGAAATATTTGAATAAACCTCGGGTGTTGCTATGGGATCACCTCTTTCACCGATTGTAGCAAATCTCTTCATGGAAAAATTCGAGAAGAAGGCTCTTGATACATACCCATTAAAACCTAAATCCTCGGTTAGGTTTTTGGATGACACCAATGTCAACTGGCCTCATGGTGATAATGAACTTAAAAAGTTTTTAAACCATCTCAATAGCATATCTGAGGACATCAAATTTACAATGGAGATAGAGGAGAATAATTGCATACTATTCTTGGACATTCTCCTCATAAGAAGAAATGATGGTTCCATAGGTCATAAAGTATTTAGAAAGAAAGCTCATACCGATAACTACCTGCATGCTGATTCTCATCACCACCCAGCTCAAAAGATGGGGGTGCTGCAAACCCTCTTCACTAGAGCTTGTAGAATTTCAGATGAAAACCATACTGAAGATGATATTACTTACCTAAAAAGAACATTTACCAACTTAGGATACAACAATAAAATCATATTCAAAGCCATTCAAAAGGCCAAATCTGAAAATAATATAAACAAGTCGAGAAACACCTTGACTACTAATGCCTACCTCCCATACATTCAAGGAGTCACTGACAAGATAGCTAAAATTCTCAAAAAGAAAGATATAATGACTTCATTCAAACCCTGGTCAACCATCAAACAAAGAATGAAATCAGTAAAGGAAAGCCAAGAACAACTTCAACAGAAAGGGGTTTATATCATAAATTGCTCTTGTGGGGATCAATATATAGGGGAAACAGGCAGGTCTGTGAAGATTAGGCTCAAAGAACATAGTGCAGATATCCATAACGAAAGAACCTGCTCTTCAGCCTTGGCTGAGCATGTAGGTAAAACTAATCACCATATATGCATTGAAGACACTAAAGTCATTGCTAATGAAGAACACCATTTCAAGCAGAAAGTTAGAGAAGCTATTGAAATCATAAAATACCCTCATAACCTTAATAGGGATGGAGGCTTGGAAATTAGCAAAAATTGGAACTCTTTGCTCACCCCCCATGAGTAATTCATCCCTCCCTTCCTTATCCCTCTTCCTTCCTTATCTAGGTTGTCCCTCTCTTAGTCATAAGCTTCATTAAGAGTTATGGCCTTTTAGCTCATCTTTAATCAAGGATCAATCTTCTCTTAATTGCTTATCCTTCGCCCTTATCTCTTAAGAGCTCTGAAATCTAGGTCAAGAATAGTATTGCCTATAATTAAATATATTGATTGAATAAGGAGCATATAACTAATTATCAGGCAGAAAGAGTCAATTTTGCGGACAAAACCAACCTCCCTAGAAGCTTAAGGCTTTCTAGTGACAAACAAGACAATTAAGAACAATCCTTCTCTAAACATGCATTTACCATACAAGAAATCAAGTGTTTTAGATCCTACCTGTAGTTCAACGCTGTTGTAGTAGTCTAGCCTCGTCGATCCAGATGAGCTCCTCCTTCACTTCGAAACCTGCATTCACTAACAATCAAATGATTA